>NTHP01000229.1:576280-590858 GCA_003416845.1 Oplegnathus fasciatus | reverse complement strand
GGGGTCTCTGAGAGACGGTGAGAGGCAGAGTATGAAACAAAGATAGAGAGAGACAGAAAAGATAGAAAGACAGAGACAGATCCGTCCAATAGCTCCCCAGTGGCCAATTAAACACATCAGACATCTTTCTGCTGGAGGAATTCAGTGTTTGTGTGTCATGTAAGCGCGCTTTATCTGTAATTTTGCCAGAGTGAGACAGGCGGGGAGAGAAGAGCAAGCGCGAGTAAATGTGTGATCTAACTACTGAGGAGACTGAGAGTGATGAACAGTCACTCCCCTACTGTGCTGCTAGGAGGTGCCAAAGAGGTCACAAAAATGGTTTTCCTACTGGCAAGAGACCACTTCCTGAACCAAACCATGAATTGCTCTGAGCAGCTTTGATGTGACACACCTCAACTTTCCGTAGACAACAGTGGCTCTATCACCTCTGCTAATCTTTTATTATACAAGTGAACTTGTAACATTACAGCCAGATTTTTTTTTAGCAAAATCTGATCATGTTGAAACAAAGTTAAAAGTGGTGCAGAACAGCCCACTAATAGGAACAGGGTGGACTCAGCACTAGGACTGGTAAATCAAATCACCAGGACACTGAACTCAGCAATCTCAGTGTTTGAGTCAATGTGCAAGTTGCAGCCAACAAACACCAATTCCTAACTTTGTTAACTTACAGGCTGAATACAAAAAAAAAGAAAAGAACAGTGTGATCCCCCGTGTCATTGTAACTGTACCCTTAAGCATAATCACAGGATAGCACAATACAAGATGCACTTTGTTTGCAGGTACAGTTCCAGCACACATACCCCACATACTGCACCACTGGAATTTCATTGGCTGGTCCTCTCACACCACAGCTGTGATGAGACCCTGCTGAATGCACAGTGTTTCATCTGAAACCTGACCATCTGAAACCTGACCCGTGTGTGTCTGTCTGAATATCCGGTGAAACCAATAGAGTGAAGGCCATTAAGGGAACATTCACAGCTATATGGCAGCATTCTCCTGACCTGTGCATACGTGGCCCACTTTTGTCTAAACTTAATTAGGTTCAATTATTAACTGCAGTTTAAAGAACAGTAAAATACTCATGCTTTAGAGGGCGAAGCTTTAAAATGATTTGCTGCTGCAGTGTTGTAAGTGTTTGCCTCATCAAAGGCAACAAACGACAAATGAACCTAATGAGAACCAAACCAGCCACTAATGGTCTTCTCTTTATTTTGCAGTTCATCAGTTTCTATTTAATACTCAGGTAATATTATGCAGTTGTGTTGCACTACTATTAAAACAATAATGAGTGAGGGGCTAAAAGCAAGAGAGCTGATGGGGCATCTTTTCACGGGTAAGAAAACAGAGTGGGTAATGTTTAAAAAGGTCTACACACACCTTGTTTTCATCATCTCTCTCTCTCTCTCTCTGACTATTTCAAGTGTATGCCAACATCACATGAATGGATAATATGGATTTAACACCCTATTTTGAATGTGGATGGGCTTTGCATTAAGTTAAATTCAACTTTGCATTAGGTTACATTCAAATTTATGCAAAGCAGTGATGAGACGTAGCTAGAGATTCCAACAAGTGATTGCACGTTCCCTGGTCAAGGCGAATTGGCAATACGTGACAAAGTCTGTGTAAACAAAGCAGCTGCTTGGAAGGAGCACTTACAGGCAGTGGTGGAAAGTAACTTTGTACATTTACACAAGTACTGTGCTTAAATAAAGTACAAGTGCCTCAAAATTGTACTTCAGTATTTCCATTTTATGCTACTTTATACTTCTACTTCACTATATTTCAAAGGAAATGATTGTACTTTTTACTCCACCACATTTATTTAACAGTTATAGTTACTGCTTAATTTTCTGATTAAGATTTTACATTTAAAAAAACAACCGATACATTTATAAAATAAAGATTAAACCAGTGGTTCCCAAACTTTTTGTCTTGTGACCCCTCACAAAAAAGCAGTGTCTAGTTGGGGCTCCTTGTCTAGTTGGGTTGTTAGTAGTTCCACCAGAGAGACATTTCTCCTCGAAACATGGTTTGATTTAAATAACTGTTTCAGGCTCAAAGAGGAAAAATTTTCCAAAAACAAAAGAGAGAAAATAAAAAAAAGATATATATATAAATTTGTGTATCAGAACTTTTTTGTTCTTTCCTCTCCCATTAATCATTTCACTACCCGTCACATTTATCTTGTGACCCTTTGGAGGGGCCCAACCCCTAGGTTGTGAACCACTGGATTAAACTACCAAAAACTGTATATTAAGATGTTAAAATTTTTATGTGATACAACAATAAAATTTACACACTGATGCCTTAGTAGAAACAATCGAATAATGTCACAGAGGACATTTGCAGAGCAAGTACTTTTACTTTGACACTTTAAGTATATTTAGTTAATAATACTTATTACTTTAAGTAGGAATTTGAATCCAGGACTTTTACTTGTAATGGATTTTTACATTGTTGTACTGGTACTTTTACTTGAATATAAGATCTGAGTACTTCCTCCATCACTGCTTACACGGGTGGCATAAAAACACATATACCCAGTATGACCAGTCAGTCAGGTGCAGTAGATGCAGTTTGTGAACCACTGAGAAATTCCATGAAAGCACTTTTCCTTGTAATTGCTTTTTTTATTATTTGACGCGGGACACATTGCTTTTACTGTACAATTAAAGGGAAGTGGCACTAGGATGGGTTAGCAGGCATAAACAGGCTTAACCATACCCACATTCTCCATAGGTGCCTGGTTTTTATGCTAATTTTGCTAGAGCCCAGTGAGCATTTTCCTGGTGATTGGCTGGTGAAAAGCCTTTTCAGCATCTACTGTAGGATAAAACCAGGACCATCTTTGAAAAGGGTTGCTAGATGTTCTTGTCATGGCAGGACGACTTAGGACTGCTGTTTCAACAGTAGTCAAATAAAGTCAAACAGTAGTCAAATCAAATCCAGATTTGACACGGCTAGTCAAATTTAGACTTTTGTTGATTAAAGGCGCAGTCAGCGATTCTAATCAAACACACTTTTTGTCAAATTCAGCGAATATCTCCTCACAGTACGCTAGCTGTCTGTTCTGTATGTGACTCTACATTTAAGGCATTCAAACCTCACATTTCCAGTAAAATAAGATATGATACGCAACACCAGGAATCCAGGAGCTTTTTAGTAGGCTAGTCCAGCTTTGTGTTAAATTTCTTGTTACTCACATGTGGCTATTCCCACTTTTTTGAATTGTCGTCACCTGTCGTCATGCCTTAAAGGTGGAGTCAGCGATTCTGGAGAAAGATTGTTGATATTTGAACTCAACAGCCAAACAAATACACCCCTCCCTTCATTGCTCCTTCAGAAGCTCCGCCCCTCAAAATCATGGACGCACATTGCCAAGGCAACGACACTTACAACTGGGCTAGCGGACCAAAAGAGAAATATGGCGGAATCAGAGCGTCTGCTGCCCGAGCGTCAGTTATCCTCAATAAGTAACGTGACACAGGAGAAGACATGTAATTCCAAGGGAAAGAATGCGAGGTCTGCCGTAGCAAGTAAAATATTTTTATAGCAAGTTGGCAAGGTAATATCTCCGATGTTATTTACGTTTCATTGCTATCATGGTGTAGCTCCTGATCATAGCACTCAGTACGTTAGCATGTGCTCGCTCCCACTGCCTTTCTCCTGTCCTGTGCATGAGTACGAACGCCCCCTGTTGCTGTTTGGCTGGAATAGTGTTGTGTGGTTCGGTCCGAGCCACTGTTTGTTTCCCATTTACAGAGCCGGGGTTGTGTATGAACACCAGATTTTTTTTTCAGCGCAGGGACAAATAAAAAAAAACCACATTGTCCCTGTTTCTTGCAGCATGTTGTTCATACCGTGGTTAAAAGGTTGTTGCCCATTTTCTGACAGCCGCATTCTGCTGTGCAACCTTACTTACTTACAGTTAACTGGGTAATGCAAGCCTGTGTGCTCTCATCGTAAAGCAACCCCAACCTCTGAATGCCCCCGAGAGTAAGGCAGAGCTGGTAATGAAACAAAATGAAGAGAAGCAGTGAAATGTGGCAGAGAGTTCAGCTACGGCCAAATGAATGGAAATCCTCTTACTTGTTAATTACTTTTCAAGGGATAACAGTGACAGATTTTAATTAATTCGTGAAACAATACTGATGTACCAAGTCCTTAAAAACAGATGGAGTAAAACAAAAAATGTGGACTTAATAAATTAGATGTACATTGTTATATGTTCTTCCTTTAACCCTAAAAAACTTTCTCCATCTCCATTTATTTTACTGTCCCGCCCTCGCATCCTCCCCTTCCCTTCTTATTCCACGCTCTGCCTTCTCTCGTCATCAATAATCATCCTTCAGTCTATCCTAAAGGTTTGCGTGTAACTGTAATTTATCTGGCTGCCTATCCTCCTCTTTCTCATTCCGGTCCTCCCCTTAGTATTTCTCCTTTGATTCATTTTTATCCTTCCCTCCTTCCTTCCATTGCTATCTTAAATCTGATAGCGCAGATATATACTTGACCACTGAGTCATTACTTTGAAGTAAAAGGACCTGGCTTTCTCTCTTCAGTTGTTCACTCGACTTTCTTTTTTTGGATTTATGACTCGTTACACCCTGTATCTGAATTAGATAGCATCGCATTTGTCCAATCACTGGAAAAAATGGGTGCACTTAAAGAGTACTTACAATATTTCTTCCCCCGACAGCTGAATAAAGGTGGCGGCGAAGTGGCCTATCACCAAAAACAATCACCTCTTTCTCCCACTTTCATCTCCCTGCTCGATTTTTCCTCCCTCTTCTTTTTCCTTCATCCACCTTTTATCATCTTCCCCTACTTTTCCCCTACTTTACGCTCTCCCATAACCTCTCTTTCTATTGTCTTTCTTTCTGCAGACGCCCCATGTGGAAGGGCTTTATGTATATAAAATCCTCCAAAAAATGGGATTTTCACAAACGTTGTCTGGAAATTCTACTCAGTCATGCATCGCACGAGTTTAAGATGGGTTATTTTTGCACAGTATGCTCCTGTAGAGAACATAAATTAACAGTGTGACTCACAAAGTCTATCCCACCCCCCTCCCCCCCATGCTAGCACCTCCTGTTTCTGTGTGGATCTCAATTATTTGTTTTTAAACACTGCTCATGTTCACACCATTCATGCCAACACTTCTTTCTTGCACACACAGTCAAACGCTCTTGTCATATCTGCCGCACTGCCTTACATTTGAGTCTCGATTACTGGATCTCAATACCTCCACCTCTTCTCCCTCACTTCTTCTCCGAGCCTCTTATCATTCAAACCCCTGCTGTCACATGCAGGTTTTTCCTCACACTCCCTCCCCTCTCTCTCTCTCTCTCTTTAATCTTTGCTTCATGCTGCAATTTTCTCTGCAATTTGCATTTAGGTGAGTGCTGCGTGACTTATATGCACCTTACAACATGACTGATCATTGCTATTCCTTTCAAACTGACCTGTTCACGCCTCTCAAACCGTCAAGGACAAGTTCTTCTTCATTGGCAGAAACTGTATTTCACTGAGAACGTGAAATCCCAGTTGGTGATATTATATGACTGTTAAGCAATGGGGTCATTTGGTGCTTAACATCCCTGATGTCCAACCGAAATTGCTGTTAACAGGATTCAGATGAAAAACTGGAAAAAATGGAAACAGCACTCACACCTGCTTGTGTACCATCTGAACCTTGAAAAATCGCAGAAAAGGCTTCGGTCACCTGAACAAGCCTCCAGCCAGGACTGGCTGAACAAAAAGTAACTGGAACTATAGAGACCAGCTGACCAGGAAGACTCTCTCTTTTTACCGCAATGACACTGTGCTGGTTTGTCTTCATTATCTAATATTTCTCCCACCACAAACTGTGAACAGAGCTGCTGGAGGTCAACAGACTCGCACTTTAAAGAAAGAGGGAATATTCTGTGTTTTTGAAAAAATCTGGTTAAGTAGAAGTTATATTTGCATATTCATAATGAAAATACTGTCATATTTTGGAGGGAGGCTGGCTTGCTAATGTCAAAGTCATTAATTTGATCATCATAATCATCATTTTTACATTTGATCATGTTGCAGTGTTCGAATCACAATGTGTAAAAACTAAACAGAGGTCAAAGACTAAAGAAACACAGCAAATTAACAAGCTTTACTACATTTTTCCCTTTGCTGTAAAGACTCCAAGGACAGTTGTGTTGTGTGCTTCTTCACTGACCACCTTCTTCTACAGTACAAGTATCTACTTGCTTGCCAGCAAGGCTACATCTAGGAGACAGATGTAGCCTTGCTAGTTTACTCAGTCATAGGTGGTGCAAGAAACAAGACTGCCAAAGTACACAGATGGCGTGTCTGCATTTATACGGTGCTCCTTCAATTTTAGCCTCACAGAAAGCATGAACTAACCACTTGTCTCTCTTCCCTCTCGTCTCCCTGCAAGCCCTGCTAGCGTCTCTGGGCTTTTCCTTCACACCTCCCTCCCTTCCTTTTCTTTCCATTAGTCTTCAGTCCTGAGAGAGGCGAGAGGAATACAAAAGGGAAGACGAGGAGGAGAGTCCTTCGTCCTGAGGCCCAGTGCCAGCTGCTACTGCTGCAGAGACTATCCATCCAAACGCAGGCAAGCAGGGATGACACTGCTTTGGAATTCAGCCCTGATGCAAACTCTGTGGGTAAGCCTGCCTCAATAAAACCCCTGGGCTCTCTGGGTGCTATGTGACGCTCTGCCCTGACAGTGAAAACAGAAGTTACCCCAGTCTACGCTCCATAAACAATTTTACTAAGGTGTGCCCATCCCTTAACTGCCATGTACACAGATGGTAAAAAGTGATCTCATCTTGCATCCATACTTCCACATTACTGTGTACAGTAGATGTAATAACACACACACACACACACACCCCCCAAATATCAGACATTTAATGACACATTACCACAAGGAATGTAGGGTATATGTACGATGAATGCAAAAATACACAGGCGATACTGAAAAAGATCATGGAAGTCATCAAACTGTTCTGACAACGAGTTAGAGCCGCACTACATTACACAACAGAGTGATGCCCATCCAAAAGAAATCTTCACCTGTGCTTACACCATACTGTGTTAGCTCTGAATGCAATTACTGCCCAATTAAAGGGGCACTCCACCAATTTGTTATTGCATTTCCATAAAGTTGATGGCCCAAGATATCCATATTTTTAATCCATTGTACGGGTCAAGCTCCAAAAAAGCTTGTTCCTACAATTCCCATGATCCAACTCGATAGAGATTTTTTGTTACATTCCTGCCTGGTATATTCACAGGTCAACTCCATGCCCTCAGTTTGTAACGCAGGTGTTTTGTTATAACTTATAGTCTCCAAACCCAAGCTGGAAACAACCCTGATGACATTATCAAGGGTATCAGGGGTGAAATGCCCTTTAACATGTCTGAGCATCGACAACCACCCAGCTGTTTTTGGTGTACAGTTACTGCAGCAGAATGGAACATTGCTCAGTTCTCTATATAACACACCTCCGTGTAGTGTAAGTATGTGATAAAATATTTTTGTTTGTCATTACAGTGGGAGGCCTCAGTAATTCTTGTCACTCTGATTCAACGACAAGATAAACTTGAGTCAGCTGCACAGCTGTTGTTTGTGTCATATTTATCACAATGCACATACACCACCCACATGAGCCAAACTGTGCGCACAAATGTGTCTATTAAGGAGACAACACAGAACAACATGGCACATCTTGTCCAAACAACACTGAAATAGTACGTGTCTCACATCCCTTCGTTTCAAAATAGATGAAAGATATTCAAGTAACATGTATGAATTTCCATGAGTTGTCTATGAATAATCAGCTTTCCTATTAGCCAGTCACAACAGAAAACAGAAAACTGCTGTATCAGTTCAATCGACAGTAAATAGTTACGAGAAAAGCAAAGCAGCTTTAGATGAACAGCTGTAATTACTAAGAGTGAGCTCTGAGAGCCAGGAGCATTGTCAGCTCGTGAGAGAATATATTTCAACATAGGTTGAGGAAGTGTAATCAACATTTTGTGGTGTGGATGCACAGACTGAACAATGGAGAGTTTTCAAACACTAGTCTCAACGGAAGAGAGTTTACAAAGCAACTTCTGGACTTCAGGCCAATCGCAGCAATATACCCTGAGGCATGTGTGACATTATTTTGTAATAGCTTAATCAAAGAAAAAACACCATTATGTCCCAACAGGTGTAACGTTTCTATTGACAACTGTGTTTAGATGAGCGAGGATGTACAAAACAGAACTCACATTTAGTGCACAACAGGGGTTTAATATATGAAAGCCATACACCCTAATTGCTATAATAAAATCAGATACTTTGCACTCAGCACTGGCCATTACTGTATAATAAAGTCTTTTGTGGACAGCAAAAAGGTGCATTTCAGATACAGCATGTGTTACATTCACATGTATTCAAATGATTTTAAAAATTTTTAAAAATTCTCCGAATTCAGAATTTGTCAGTGTTACCACGACGATAAGTAATCCTTAGATCATTTGTCAACTGTCACAGTTTCCATGTCTACTCTTACTTGATACAATTTCAGCTGAAACCTGGTTGAAGCAACGTTGCAAGAATTCAGAAGTGGAAAAGTCACAGCAGTTATACTGCTCACAGTGTTAGGAGAGCGGTTACCATGGGTTACAAGGATTACATCCAGTTATGTGAACTAGAGGGGGTATAACTATTAAATCCAACCTGTCTCCATTCACATGAAACATGGTTGAAATCGCTACAACTTTCATGTCATGCATGCTCCCTTAACCACAGTCAACTAATGAGTACATCTTAAATTCCAGTCAGGTGCTGGTTCAGAGCGATGGAATCTCTCTGGTTTTAGGGGGAATTCGATTAACTAGGCCTCTGCCCTACACATTTCTTGAAAAGAGAGCAGGAGGGATCCCTTTGCTCTTCCTCACTCTCTCCCTTGGGTGCTCTTTCTTGTTCCACAGAGAGATGAGATGGCGAGAAGAGACAAAGAGATGAGAAGGTTTCTGGGAGACGGATGAGATGAAATGAACACTTGACTGACAGCAGCCCTGGGAACTGCTCCCGTATGTGTGGCCGTACAACCGAGAGACAGGCGGAAAGAAAAGAAACTCACTTCTTCTAAACTTGAGGAACAGAACCGGCAGCTTATTCTTTACGAGCCGTATTATCTGAGAAATACTGTAGAGGAAGGCATGGAAATCAGTGATATGAGCATTTCTGGTGACAATGTGTTCATAAGTGATCTGGTCATAAGACTCAGATCAGTGAGTTTCATGGTGCCACTAACGACTGCGACTGTGAAGCCAAAATAGCAACAGCTTCGTCGACTGCTTGCTAGCTGGAGCTCCAGGATGGGACGTTTTCACAGCTTTAAATCTGATCACCGTGAAGCGAAGAGCTATGATGGCTGTCTGTACACGTGCTCCCAGGTGAGGACGGGACATTTAGACAAGTTACCATAATCCTGAGAGAACAAAGCCCTCAGATGAGCTGTAATCTGATGTGATGGATGGCTCTGTCTACCTTCCTACCACCCATCTGGAACAAAAGGAACGCTAGAATAGGTGCGACATACAGACGCACATGGGCTGACCTGAGCCTGTAGATAAGCACAGATGCTACTTATGTGTGTTGTGTGATATCATGTAGGATAGGCTACTGATGAATTGATGTGCACATAATTAACTGATTCATTCATTCATTCATTCACTTACTTACTTAGAAAGATATTCAGAGGCCTACACAAGCAACAGTAAAGTTGCATTTTCAGAAAGATGTAACTTTTCCAAGTAAATCATACTTCACCTCTGGCACAGCCTCTCATATTGGACAGACAGAGTGGTCCACGTCACAATTTATCTCCCAAACTAATGCCAGAATAGCTTTCTTACACAACCACGGTGACATATTGCAAGCACCTGCCTGATATTGCATCGTGTTACATGAAATACCAAGATTCTTTGCAGCAGGTTGGTACACAATTGGTGTTGCTCTTGCTCACAGGCTACTTTGGGGAATCTGTGACTGTCACCACAAGTGACTCAAACAGCCACCTGCAGACAGTCCTAATCATGCTGACAAGTGGCATTTTCCTCTTCCCACGATGCTGCACCAGCAGATAACTACACACAGATATGATCAGACAGGGAGAAAAACACATGACACACCAGTGAACAAATGCCATTACAAATTTGTGGCAGCACTGAAAAGTCAACCATTTTCTTAATTAACTAACACCCATGACATCCCTACGGAAAAACACTGAATATATACTCAGTGGCCACTTTATTAGGTACACCTATGAAATCTAATGTAATCCAATACAACAGTTCAGCCGTGAATTCTACCTTTACACAGATAATAACAATAGTTTTGACAGACACTGTCTGAGAGGTGTTAATTTAACTATACATTTGTTATCGAGGTTGTACTGTAGTTTGCAGTGGTGTTGAACTGGGCCGAAACATATTGAGAGGTCTGTGAATATTCTCATTCATCCAGGTCATAGTTATCTCAAGGAAAATTGAATCAAACGCAACTGGATTTTTGGTTTTGTCTGTGAAGACGTTTCACCTCTCATCCAAGAGGCTTCATCAGTTCGTGCTTGTTTAACCAGGCTTGTTTATCCAGTTGCGTTCGATTCAATTTTCCTTGAGATATTGAGAGGTGTTTCAAATATTCTGCCCACCGCATTTACAAACATGAGGGAGGAACAATATTAGAAACAAATGTCAATAATTTACAGTCCAGTACATCACCTCAGTGATAAACAGAGTTGTATTAACACTTCTTGGAAAGTCTTAACAAAACCTAACCCTCATAATCTCTGTAAAGGTAGAATATGTGACACAGCAGTTGTACTGGATTGCATTAGATTGTATAGGTGTACCTAATAAAGTGGCCACGGAGTGTATGTCCACGCAACAAGTTTTACTTAAGTCCCTGTAGCTGTCATACACACATTAAAGTTAAAATCCTTAAGATTTTCATTATTTTAAACCATATTTCTGATACTATTTATGATCTGCATTTTTTCTGTAATAGCCTTACAGTGTATTTACGTTGTACGCTGTAATTATATCCATTTTTGTAGTCCACCTTTCAGGGAATGCTGTTTTAAGGGGTCACGGCAGGTAAGTGTGAGGCAGAAGGGGAACTACCCAAATGCTGATAAAGCAGGCAGACAGGATAAGTTCAATGATTTATTGCTAAAGTGAAGGCGTATATAGGCTTACAGGGAGGTACAGAAAGGCAGATAGGCAGGTACAGGGTCCAAGTAGGTTCCGGTGGCTCGCATCGCGAGCAAGAAACATACTATACTATAATGATCTAGCAGGGATTGACTGGAAAAGGGCTGGTTAAATATTTGCAGGGCTGATGAGGAAATTGGGCAAAGGTGAGCAGGTGGGCGGGGAAGGTCAGATCAGGTGACTGGGACTGGAGGGAAAGGGCAGTGTTATCATTACTGCAGGAAAATAGGGAGTGGCTGAAGTCAGAATCAGTGAGATGGCTGAGACGGGTAGAAAAGTCAGAGGGAATCTGGCCGACAGGTAGAGGATGGCAAATGATTTGGTTGGGGAAGTGGAATTGTGGCTGGAGGGAGAGACAGAGAGGCAGAATGTGACATGTTCATCCTATAAAAAAAACACTGAAAAGGTTCTTACTGAACTTAGAAAATATAGACTCAAACTGAATTAATTTGTTAACAAGAGAACCCAATTCCTTTTAGGAAGGCTCAGATACGACAAATTTGTACACAGCAATAAAACGGGGAAATACTTGGCAAATCAACTGAAACAAAACAAGGAAAAAAACACATTAATCTAGTTATCAAGTACTCAGCTGGCAAGCCTCTCCATAGCGCTAAGGATATAGAAATAATCTGTTCCGTAATTTTTACATGAAAATATACTCCTCAGAACATGACCCAGATCTACAAGACATCAACAAATCCCTCAATAACATAGACATGCCTCAGCTTTCATGTGAACAAGTGAACATTTTGGAAAAACCTCTCACAGCAGAAGAGCTCCTCAATGGACTCAATGGACCAAACAACAAGGTTTCTGGACTGGACGGCACCCCAGCCGAGTTCTATAAACACTTCTGGTAAACCCTATCTCTGCTATTCAACAGAATAATAGCCTAATTCACTCTCACATCCACACACCTCACAACCCCCTTGGCATGAAATCTGCAATTATCACCCTGTTGTTAAAACCCAGTAAAGACCCCAGTGATCATCTAGTTACTGTCCCCTGTCACTGATCAACACAGACATTAAAATTATTAGCAAGGCTCTAGCTGCCAGGATTGAGAGTTATTCCATTCCTTATACAGTACATCCCGACCAGACCGAAGGCACTCATTCACCAACACTCGCAAACTCTTCAATTTAATGTTTAATGTGCTTTCAACAAATAAAAAATGAGATACTTTGATATTATTCCTTGATGCTGAAAAAGCATTTGACAGTTAACTTGGGATTTCTCTTCACAGCCCTCCAGAAATTTGGATTCGAAGAGTCATTTATTAACTGGATTAGAGCACTACACACGTCACCTATGGCTACCATCACTTCCAATGGGCTATTGTCACAATGCCTCACACTACACAGGGGGACCAGGCAAGGATGTCCTCACTTCCCCTCAATTTTTTGCCACATTCATCGAACCATTAGCTGCAGCCATTCACCAAAACACTAACGTTAAAAGGTATCCAGACAGATAAGATCAGTCTATACGCGGACGATGTGTTGTTACTTATACAGAACCCACAATCATCACTACAGGAATCACTCAACCTTGTGACAGCGCTATCATGACTGGTTAACAGTGATGTAACGGTGGTACAGCAATCCAAAACATACAAAACACCACAACACCAAGATGCAAACTGGTTAACTATGGTGATAACATACATAAGTAACAAATGGTGAACGTTAAGGTGCAGGTCCATATTTACAAAATGTCAAAAATATATCAGGTTAGGATCACACATATGTGAGAGTAATGGCATATAGCTATGTACAACATCAAAACTGAAAGTACAGGTAAGGGTATATGGTTAATTTCGTGATATAATTCCATGATACTGCACATTGGATCCATGATGTCCACGAGTCAGAGAGTTTAATTGTCAGCCAACGCCAACTGTCAGCCCATGGTTTGTTTGGCTGTGTTATAAAACAGATATAAGAGTTGCTCTTCCTCTGTTGCATTTCTGGCCGAGTAGCTGTTGAAGGCACATTTGCTGCCCTCAGTGATCGATACATGTGTGATTTCGAAAAGGAAGTCCGGGACTTGTGATAGTAAATGTACTTGTCATTGCCACCAGGAACCACAGGCGTCGTCAATTCCAAAACTAGGACTGACACGATTATAACTTCAGTGTAATGCTGTAATGCTCAAAACTCTTGCCGGGAAAAGCCTACATGCTAAGTGCTTTATCTATATTTCATATTCATAATCACATTTAAAAGCCAACATTTTGCCTTTTCAGCTACCTATAGCATTTGTACTGACAAAAACTGTCTGTGAATAGACAATAACATAGGAATGATTCAGATATAGATTCTGTCAGATTACTGTAGAAATACGTGGAAAGAGGAACATCACATAATTTAAAACGAGCGGCGTGCGTAACCTGGGGACATTCTCACACTCTGTACTTTTTGGATCCTTCTGTCCAGATGTTTTTGCTCACACAGACCAAACTGCACCTGGTAGACCACACTTGTTTATTCATCAACATATCCAATGTTTTGTTTGTCTATTTCCATCTATTCACACCCTGTTCTTGATTGGAAGCAAGCACATCTGTTACCAAGCCCATCTGTCTCATAGCCAGGCTGTCTGTCACTAAAGCTCTCCTTTCAGTGAAGCCAACACCAGTTTGACACCTTGATGCTGCGTGTCTACTTATTTATTCGGTGAACGTTGCTTGTGAGTGTCTTGTGCAATTGAGCTATCTCCCGTTGTGAGTAATGCGTGTGGAGAGCGGCAGACAGCGAGAGAAAGTAACCTCTTTGAGGCTGTATCAATAAGATGACCTGTGAGTTAACCCAGTTTGAGGTCCCTCTGGACCAAAAGTGACAGGGACTGTCATCAAGAAATTCAGAGATGAAAAGATACAGAGGAGAGGAGAAAAGTGAAGAGGTGTGAAGAAAAAAACAACTAACCCAGTTAGGTTTGTGTGGCTCTATTAAAACTCTGCTCCCTAGGTATCAGATTAACCTAGTTGAAGCGTTTCCTGCTGAGTTAATTAGACAGATTGGAAAGGGCTTCCGAGTCCCGCCACTGCAGATTTCTAATGATATGATGAACAGCAACGGCTCCAGCCTCAAAATTGAGTGTGTAAGCAGGACGGTGATCTATAATTATATTATTCGGCTGTGTTCGAATTACAAAGTACCCTCTGCAGTGCAAAGCATGTGACTGCCCGGAAATCTAATCTGGTATTTGGGCATAGGTTTCATCAAGCAGGAGATGCTGGAATGGTCATTGTGTTTTGCTGAGTGTTTCAGTGTTGTCTGGTCTTGGGGGG
>NTHP01000229.1:540239-569089 GCA_003416845.1 Oplegnathus fasciatus | reverse complement strand
AATCGATGGAGGGGAAAAGAGAGATGAATGGGGGGGGGGCAAAGGGGGAGGAAGAAGTGGAGAGTGGGGGAGAAGGGCATATGGGTGTCAAGTGTACAAAGAAAAGGACAAGACAGGGGGAGTGGAATGGAGGTGTAGGGAGGGAGAAGAGGGGTGAGGTTGGGGGGGGGCGTAGGAAAGGTGGCTGGAGGAAGAGAGGGAAGGCGGGGAAGAGGAGGGAACACAGTAGGAAAGAAACTAGGGAAGGACACTTAAATGTCAAGCTCCAGCTAAGTCACTGCATTTAATGTCATTTGGGACTAAAATGTCAAAAAGATAAAGTAGACTAGATTTTGAGGGATAGCTTTGTGTGCACTGACTCAAGGAAAACACTTCACAAAGAGTTTGATTATAAAATAAACAGATGGTTCCCTTGCAATGAGTTCTCCTTGAATAAGATGCGACTTTCATTTTTACTGTAACTTTTTTTACATTAATATTAGGATAAAAACCTGCCAGATTAAAACGTGGGACTCAGATAAGGCTTGGGTGAGACAAGTGCCCACACTTTGTGTTACTCAACTGATGCCCATGGGGAGAGACGACTAAAGAGGCGGACGTTGCCAGGCAGGTCAACGACAACAATGCATCTCCGGCCGGGCAGAGGGAGATGCAAAGAGCCGATGGCCTCCGACACCAGCAGCAGACACTGGAGGAGGAGAATGATGCCTGCCTCTTCATCATTACCACAACAGCTTCGTTTGTTTGCCCCAGAAACACCCAGTGTGGAGACAAATTGGCTGCATACAAATGAGGTTTTCACAGGCTCACCTTGCTGTGCCGGCTGGATTTCTGGGTGAAATCCCAAATCAGCGTTGCTTTCAACGACCGGTCCTTTTCGGTCTTTCTCGCTGCTGCTGCTTCTTATTTCAGACGTCTAGCAGTCACGTTGTTCGAACCGAAATGTGTGGGGTTTTTCCCCCCTCTCTTTCAGGGCGCAAAGCCAAACGAGCAGCGGAATTTAAATGGACCTCGGATAACGGGGAAAAAAAGGACGTTTAGCGGTTTCGACCTAGCTAAGCAAACCCAGCGAGCACCAGATGATGAAGAGGCTAACCCGCTCGCTGAGGGAGTGATGGGGCTGTGTCCAATACAGGAGGAGGACCGTGGACTGGGCTCCAAGCCGGCCCTCAACGACGAGGCAGGAGGAGCAGGAGGAGCAGGAGGCGGCGTCGATCGGTGTCTTCCTCGTAGACCCCGGTGGCCGCCGCTGTCATGCTAACTAGCATACATCTACAACTTCCTGTTTCTTTTCACAATTAAAGACTGTGTGTGTTTAAAACCTGTAAATCATTATGGCACTTAGGGAAATAAAAGACTTCAGAAACATACAGTCAAAGCCATATTGGTTATTTTTTTGGTAATGTTTGCGGTTTTTATATGTTTTTTGTTATTTCTTTTACCTTTATTTTTTGGATATAATTTTTTGAAATATATTTCATCATATATATATATATATATATATATATATATATATATATATATATATATACACAGACATACATATATATACTGTATATCAGTGTATGCATGCGCATATGTATAAACTATATACATACCTGTACACATGCGTACACACATACAATAGTAGGGCTGCAACTAACGATTATTTTCATTATCGATTAATCGGTCGATCATTTTCTCAATTAATCAATTAGTTGTTTGGTCCATAAAATGTCAGAAAATGGTGAAAAATATTGATCGCTGTCTCCCAAAGCCCAAGGTCGTCCCCAACCCAAAGATATTCAGTTTACTGTCATAGAGTACTAAAGAAACCAGAAAATATTCACATTTCAGAAGCTGAAATCAGAGAATTTGGACACTTTTTCTTAAAAAAATGACTCAAAACGATTAATCGATTATCAAAATAGTTGGCGATTAATTTAATAGTTGACTACTAATTGATTAATCGACTAATCATTGCAGCTCTATACAGTAGATACAAACATACATCACATATGCACATGTCTCTAAATGCTTAAATAGTTAAGTTCCCTGTGTGTTTTTATTACAGAAGTGTACTACTTTAAATCTGACTCACATAATAAAACCATTTTAATCTTAACCAGCGTTTGGAACTGTTTTACTATAAACGCAGCTGGTGCCCTTTTGATTTTTTCGCCCTGCCTCTCAGTCCGCCACTGACCTCCAGTATAATCTATACAAAGTCCTACTTGTCCTCTATTCTGTTTTGCTGCAGCAATACATTAATCCATAGTATTAATGTACTTCAAAAGTCCATGTGACTGTTTGGTCACATAACGATCAGCCCCATCTCTCATTCTGAGTGAGATTTTTTAATGTAAACGGCTCTTGTTTTTTTCTACTAGCTGAATAATCCTCTCATGAAAAGATGGTTCTCTATGAGTCTTCAGCCCCTTAACAAAACCTGCCATATCTGAAGCTCTACAGTCCACTAAAATAAATGCGTCTTATAAAAAGTTTAGGATTGAAATCAAAACTATAGCTTGAAAATCACAAATACATTTATGGGCCTTCCACTAATAAGCCTGAACTAAAGCACCTCATATTGTTGCCTTTATTGAAACCAGTCATAAATAAAATTCATGTTTTTGACAGAGGGGATCCAATTCTGAAATTACAAAGAATAAATAATACATTTTGTTGTTGACATGTAGCGGTACCCATTTGTTTTTTGTCATGACTTTGCCTCTTTTACTTTGAAAGCAAACTCACAGGCAGCCTCCTGATCAGGTGAACTCTCCAGCTTTACAGTAAAAACTGAGTGAATCCCTCAAAGAAGATATCCAGAAGAGCAAAACCACTACAATTACACAGTTCTGTGGCGTTTGTCTTTGTATTTGAAGTCTAAACAGGCTGAAAACTCACCATTAAATATTTGAACATTGATTATAAATCATTCACATTTATTATTTTCCTATTCACTCAATAGGTCCATTAATTATGGGTTGCAGCAAATTGACTGAAAAGCTAACCACAGCCTGCATGATCCACACCAATCATGAGGATATGAACCCACTTGAACTCACTTTATCCTCACTGTATTTTCAGGACGGAGTTCCCCCATCTCTGTGGGCCATGTTGTAGTAATGCTGTTCCCCCCCTCTCTGCATTCCTGATGCATGCAAAGCGTTTTGGAACTTGTAGTTTTTACACGTACGGTAGGTTACCACAATATCAGGGACTGGTTGAAAAGTTACAAACCTCTCAAAATGTGATACAAAGACATCTTTACTCACAACCCCTACTGAAAAAAGTGATGAGTGGAAATTGTCAATGCTTTTTTCCAAATATTATAGAAATCACCTACAACCAGATAATGAGAGTGAGAAACAAGCTATTCTTTCTTCACATGGCAGATATGGCTAGCTTCCTTCCTATAATCAAATTCTAAATATTTGTTAAATACTGGCACTAAAACTGGATCTTAAATAAAACACGTTTGTCCACAAAATGTTCAACATGGCACTGCTGCAGAGGGGATTGTTCAGTGGGATGTTTTAAAATGTGAGAGAGACTATCGCTCACCATGTTGCCAAAACAACTCTGTTCAGTTTTCATTTCCTGGTTCACTTGGCACATTAAATGGACCATGAAACTGAGAATCCACAGGGGCTGATATTAAGTGTTGTCAAAAAGACTGGTAGTCCTCTTACAGTATATCTTATATCCAAACACAAGTAAGGCCAGCATCGCAATAAAAAGTCAAAGAAGTGTTTTTAATAGTCCACCTGACTACTATAACGGCCTCTTTCGTGTGTGTGTGTGTGCATGTGTGTGAGAGAGAGAGTGACTTCTTATTTCCAGACATCAGCGTCACCTGAGGTTTTGCACCATCATGACTACCACACCACCCTAAGGACACCCGATGATCCAGTCGGAAAAAAAAACAACTGACACACACACACACACACACTTCTGCTCTGGTGTAAATCACACTACCTGAATACTCAGGTATTCAGGTCATTCTAACACAACTTAAGAACAACAATGCAAGAATGCATTAACCCCTTGAACGCTCACTTTTACCTTAAGTTTCTCCTTATGTCATTAAATGAAATAAAATCCACACTATCAGACAAAAACAAACATTTAGTATCATGTTGTTCCAACATTTCGATGAAGCTGTAGTGATGCTTAAACTGACTGAAATACTGTATTATGATTTAAAGGGCTGAACCATTCCATTAAATGAAGATATTGTTTTATGCTGTTTCATGCAAAATTTGATCCCATTTATTGACATAATTACTAATGAGTAGAATTTTACATAAATGTGTTTCTTTTTATTCCTTTGCATTTAATTTAATTTATTTATTTACTTGTGTTTGGCTGCACAACATGAGTTCGTACAGATGGAGCCTTTAAGATTATATGTAGGCTATTCAATTTGATATCATATTAGTTACTCAGCAAGATTCGTTTTAAGAATAAATAAGGATAATGTTAATATGAAATAATTCCAAACATCATAAGAACAACAATAATAATAATAAAAAATAAAATAAATGTATAAATAAATAAATAAAACTACAGTAAGAGTTAGTAAAAAATCGCTTTTAAACACATGACTCTCCACCCTCTGCCTGTGTTTCTCTGTATCGGTCTTTGTCGACATCTGCTGGAGATTCGGCGCTACTAGATCACGTCTCAGATTTCCGTCAGGCACTGTGTGGGCCACCTCCTCACGCGACGGCGTTGTGGCTGACGAAGGACCCACAAACGGCGGCTCATCGTTGGCTTCCCGGAGTTGCAGGGAAACTGTGTAAATGAAACTTTATCCATCTGAAATCAGGATCATCTTTTCTAACACGCCGGTAAATATCTTATTATATGAATCTACAGCTTGTCCGTAATCAAATGGACATTGTATGCATGAAAAGTGCGCACGGTCTGAAGTGATAACATAGTGGATAGCGTCTGGCGAAGTGGCGGTTTCTATGAATGGGCTCTCTCTTGTCCGTTGAGTACTTAGTTAATAAACGAGCGGTACAGGCTAACTGTGTGCACAGTTTTTACCAACTAAAATGGTCCAGGTGAAAGACAGGTAACACTGTGCTACCTTGGCTTTGCAATAAAGGAGCTAAGTTAGCAAACAAAAGTAACTAACGGGTGTTTAGACTTGCTTAGCATAAAGTTCGTCTTGTATTTGCTAAGCTAACGTTAGCCGTGCTCGTCGGTCATTACCATGTAAACTGTAACAAGCTCAGTTTGTGCAGTTTGTGTGTGCAACAAGTATGTTAACCCTCCACCAACTCTTAATGCTTATATTGTGATGAATTTATCAGTTTTTGGATGTTAGCTAATTTTACAACAGTGCTACTTCCTCGACCCGGTTTGAATATCCCTCTTAAACAGTGAACACACTGTCAAACACGGAAACATATAAAATACTTGTTGTGGGAAAGAAGCTGTTTGTTGCATTAATAAGATGTTGTAAATCTCTTTCTGTGTTTTACATTATTTCTCTACAGTCTTGAGCCGGGCTAAGTGCTCTGCTTGCAGCTCCTAAAGGACCTTGTTGGGGAAGCCACAGAGAGGGAGCCATGTTTCTGTACAACATCACCCTGCAGCGTGCCACAGGCATTACTCATGCCATCCATGGAAACTTCTCAGGTGAGATGCTGCCTGCCTTCCTTTCCTGATTGGTCTGTCTTGACATTTTTTTTCCACTTCTTTTGCCACTTTTTCTCTCTATCCAGAGCTGCAGTAAGTTACGGGTTAAGACCACCACTTGGGGATTGGGTGGTCAGAGGAATTTGTGGGGTGGTTGTGAGTCAGGTGTTAGAGCATGATAGTGGTACTATACCTGGCTTCTCCTGTCCATATGGCGAAGTGTCCTTGAGCAAAACACAGTAGGGCTGCAACTAACGATTATTTTCATTATCGATTAATCTGTTGATCATTTTCTGGATTAATCGATTAGTTGTTTGGTCCATAAAATGGCCAAAAATATTGATCACTGTTTCCCAAAGCCCAAGGTGACGTCCTCAAATGTCTTGTTTTGTCCACAACCCAAAGATATCCAGTTTACTGTCATAGAGGACTAAAGAAACCAGAAAATATTCACATTTGAGAAGCTGAAATCAGAGAATTTGGACACTTTTTCTTAAAAAATGACTCAAAACGATTATCAAAATAGTTGGCGATTAATTTAATAGTTGACAACTAATCGATTGATCAACTAATTGTTTCAGCTCTAAAACACCAAACCCTAAATTGCTCCAGATGTGTACATGTGGAAAAATTAAAGTTGCTTTGGACAGAATTGTCTGATAAATAAATGTAACGTAATATGAAGGTGTGTAACGTAGGCCTGTCTGCTCACCAGCCTGTGTTTGCAATTCATAAAACTGTTCTTAGGTAATTCTCCTTCTCACATTTCCAAAACAATTTTATTTCTGTGAAAAGGGAGCAGCTTTTGGTGAGAAATCCTGTTAAATATGAAGATTTCAGTTCCCTGGTTTGAACCACTATACACACCTATCTGAGAGAAAAGCCAAACAGCGTTCGTTTTCAGTTGATAGCTGACACACACGCTGAATGTTGAAAAGAGATGTTTGTGCCTTGCTAGGAACCAAGATGCAGGAGATTGTTGTTTCGAGGGGAAAGATCTTGGAATTATTGCGGCCAGATGCCAACACAGGAAAGGTGCACACTCTGCTCACAGTGGAGGTGTTTGGCATCGTTAGGTCCCTGATGGCCTTCAGACTCACTGGAGGAACCAAAGGTACGTAGCCAACACATACACATGCTCACAACTACAAACACGGATTATATACATCGTAAAAGACTCAAACAGATGATTGATTTTCATGACATAGATTGATATTTGTGCAGAGTTAGCCACTGGTTTCACATTCCTCTACTGAAGGGGAAGTGTAAAAAGCGGTGTACTACCTTTTTGTTTGTTGTATTTAAACATGTTCATGTGTGTTTGTAGACTACATTGTTGTTGGAAGCGACAGCGGCCGTATTGTCATCCTGGAATATCATCCATCAAAGAACATGTTTGAGAAGATCCACCAGGAAACGTTTGGGAAGAGCGGCTGCCGGCGCATTGTCCCCGGACAGTTCCTGGCTGTTGACCCAAAAGGAAGAGCTGTTATGATAGGTACGAAGTAATATCAAAGAGTTCACATGTTTGTATGAATCAAACATTTGACCCAGAAAAGTAAATGTCAGTGTCTGCCTACGTTCATATCAGATAGAACAGAGATGCAGTTAGTATACCTCCAGGACACACTAAAATGTGTCAGTATTTTACTGTAATCTTGTGTCCAACACCTTTTACAACATAGATTAGAAATGGTTTACTGTATATATTGCAGTTCAGTACAGCAATGATGAACCACGTCTACACAAGTAAACATTTTCATCTGTGCAAAGATATTTTGTCCATAGAAGTATTAATTACAGGTGTGTTGTATTGGACAGGGTCTCTATTTATTTTTTTAACTAAAACAGTACTCCATCAGACTGTAGATTGTATATGCATGTATTATGTAAATGAAAGTAATGCTACAGTTTCAGGGTTTTTTTGTTGTAAATGACAGCTTATACACATAATGGGAGAAGATTTGAAAATATTAAAGGTAGAGTTTGTTGCATCATTTCCAGACTTCTGAGAATGATGCAATTTTCAAAAAAGCATATTACCAATATAGTATGTATACTGTATGCTACAATTAAAATGTTTTAGTCTTAAAGGATAGCCATGTATATTAAAATTACAAGGAGTTATTGAAATTAAGCGGTTTGGATGCCTTTCGTCCCTCCCCTGTCTAGGAGCGATAGAGAAACAGAAGCTGGTTTACATTCTGAACAGAGATGCAGCTGCAAGACTGACCATCTCCTCTCCACTGGAAGCCCATAAAGCAAACACTCTGGTCTACCACGTAGTAGGAGTCGATGTGGGCTTTGAGAATCCCATGTTTGCCTGCCTTGAAATGGACTACGAGGTAAGGTCATGAAAAGTCACGGTTATGGCTCTGATAGAACATGCTGGCTCGTGTTGTAGATGTGATGAGTTTGTCATGTCTCTTCTCTGACTGTCACTGGAGAAAGATTTAACCTCTCTGATCTCAGCACATAAGTTTATATCCTGACACCATAAGCATTTTTTTACCCTTGTGTTATTGTTTGATTAGCCTAAAGTTGCCACCCCTCCCATAATGTCTTAAGCTGTACTGTGCCTAATAATGGACTCGATTTGAAAATCTCTGATGTATGTATGTATGATGTATGTTATTTGCTCCTTCCAGGAAGCTGACAACGACCCAACAGGAGAAGCTGCCGCCAACACGCAACAGACGCTCACGTTTTACGAGCTGGACCTCGGCTTGAATCATGTGGTGCGCAAGTACAGCGAGGCTTTGGAAGAGCATGGAAATTTCCTCATCACCGGTAAGCATTTGGGCACATGTGGTTTGCACACACCAGGGATGAAACATCAGTTATTGGTTGCCTCGGTAGTTGTCAGGAATGAAAACTGGCATGCACCCAGCTGTCAGTCATGGTTGGAGACTTTCAGAAGTGGAGCCAACAAGAGGATGGTGTGTCAAAATACACTAAGCAGGAACAGAGGAAATGAAATTTAGCCAGAAATATCTTACGGACAACAAGAGCCTATATACAGGCATGGCTGTAAGATGGCGCACATTGCCTTGTTGGGGTGTTGTAGATGTGATGAGTTTGTCATGTCTCTTCTCTGACTAACACTGGAGAAAGATTTAACCTCTCTGATCTCAGCACAACTTTACCAACATGATAACACACATTAAAGAGTAGTAAAGGGGAAACCTTGAATTGAAAAAAAGCCCATCCTGTTTTTGGATTCCAGATGTTTTCACTGTAGTCGTCATCATTTGAAAAAGAAATGAATCTCACTAAATGCTCATCTCTGTCTAGTTCCTGGTGGTTCAGATGGGCCCAGTGGAGTCCTGATCTGTTCCGAAAACTACATCACTTACAAGAATTTTGGAGATCAGCCTGACATTCGCTGTCCCATCCCGCGACGCAGGGTGAGTCCTAAATACAGAAATACATAATGAAAAATGGAGCTTTGTACTTGTTACACACAGTCAACTCTACCACAGACGTCCTGTGGCAGCTTTCTGAGTATCTTTTACTACAGCTTCCTACAAGCATGGCATCAAAATCACAAGCCTGTGACCGTAAAAGCTATAATTAAATGAGTAGTCATGTTGTAATCCAGTACTGTGATTTCAAATGGACGGATGTTTTTTTTCCTGTTTATTCAGAGGTTGTGTTATAATTCAAGTCATTCCACCCACTCCACTTTTTTACATGCGTGTGTGTCTGGCCACTTTTTGTCTCTGTATGCGCATTTATTTTTATTCTGCTCCCTTTTCTTCGTCTGTCCCATCCTACAGAACGACCTGGATGACCCGGAGCGTGGCATGATATTTGTCTGCTCAGCCACCCATAAGACCAAGTCCATGTTCTTCTTCCTGGCCCAGACTGAGCAGGGAGACATCTTCAAGGTTACCCTGGAAACGGATGAAGAAATGGTGAGCAAAAATGAATGAAGGAAGGATAAAAATTTTACAGTGAAACGAATGGTACAGCCAAATCCATTTTCACTAGGTGCCGCATACTCCTTTAATATGAAACAGAACAACGATCAGTCAGTTACAAGTAGTATTTGATTAAAGGTGTAGTCTGATTCTGGAGAAAGCTTGTTGATATTTGAACTCAACAGGTAAACAAATACAACCCTCTCTTCAGTGCTCCTTCAAACTTCTGTGAGTAAGCACAGCATTAGTTTGTCCTGCGCATGAGCGCGAGTTGTGACATATTACGTGTTTAGTGGACACGCAGCTAAAGCGTTGGTATTTGACGACCTGGGTTGGTGGCTCTACCCAAGCCACTCTGTTTGTTTCCCATTTACAGAGCCAGGGCTGTGTATGAACACCAGACTTTTTTTTCAGTGCATACACAGAACGGAAAGCTAGCGGACCGAAAGAACATTGGATAGAGGAGCGCCGCGCATCGTTGTCATCGCTAACCGTGCCCAACTACCTGTACTACGAAGCAAGTTCGACACAGCCAGGCTTTCTTTGCGTTAGCTGGCTCGACAAAGCCTAAACCCCCAATCAGAGATAACGAGTGTCACGACAGTGGTTATCAACTTTCTCTGTTAACCCAGGCTTTCTTCTTCAGGCTCTGTGCGCGTTCCCATAAAACGGGGTGTTTGGTGCGTCATTTGACTCTTCTTCCGCACAAAATGGGCCGATCGCATGCTGCCTATTCAGTCAAGAGGAACATGTTATAATGGAGAGCTGTGAAGAATATAAAAAAAATATTACGGCAAAAAGCAACAGTGTTGCTGCAAGTAAGGCAAGTTAATGTTAGTATATATACTTATTTTACCACTCACTGCACTCCTCCCGTTTATTTCTAACGTGACAGCTGCACATTGTTGAGCTCTTAAACTTTAAACTTGATACAGCAGATTTAAACATTATACTCAAGAACCGCATTTAGATCTGACACTGTCCCATAATGAAGGAGACGTGGAAATCACCTTAGTTTTTGGCGAAATCAAAGTGAAATTAATTTTATTGATTGAATAGGCTATTGTCTGTGATGCGTAAATGTCAGTAGACTAATCAGTTTTCTAATCGGTGTTCTATTAACTGCGGTAACAGCAGTGTAAAACGGGCTTGACAGCAAATCAGGACCAATCATAAAAACATAATCCAAAGTGTGTAGCTGCTGAGCCTTCATCATTCTTTTAGTGTGTGGATGATCTGTTGTGTAAAATGTAAAGTGTTAATATTACCTGAAGCAAACAGGGAAAAAAAGAGAGGAGGTGCTTTTTATAGCCTACGGAGCCTATAAAGTCCCGTGAGAAAGTTATCTTGTGTGGACAAGACAGCGTAATAATTTAGGGACTCCTTACAATCCTGTGTCTATGTGCAAGAACAACAAGAATTTCATTGTATGGCATTTCGAGGTTTAAATAAAACTTGATCACACGGCTATTGTTAGTACTCACAGCATCACTTTTCAGCCGTTCAACTCCCTCAGTTCTTCTTGCCATCGTTGAAAATCCATACCGATGTTGACTGTGGTTTGACCTCTTGCCTTATCCAACCTCTTTCTGATCGTACCCTTTTCTACTTCGGTCTTTCTTTCCTTTTTTTGCCATTATTGTGAGACTAGTTCGCTAGCTTTAGCCGCCTAGCCGTGTGGAAGACGACGGGCATGCGCAGTGAGTGCAGGGTCAGAGTGCACGCAGGTAGTCAGATGCATAGGTGGACAGGCAGGCAGCCTGAATGAACCGAATGAAATGATTGGACGGGCTTATTACAGTCCTGCGACAGCCACAGACACCGGACTTTTTTCCTTATATAACAAAAAATGCTTCTAAAAGACACTGCCTACCCAAGCTTTAATTGAGTGATTTATGAGCTAAATGTTTAAGCACAAACATGTATGTCTAAAAGTGGTCTGTGTTGATTCTCAGGTCACAGAAATCAGGCTGAAGTACTTTGACACAATCCCCGTGGCAACAGCCATGTGTGTCCTGAAGACTGGCTTCTTGTTTGTGTCCTCAGAGTTCGGAAACCAGTAAGTCATTTGTCAGCATCAGTTCTTCTTCCCTCTTCAAGTTAATTAGCTTTATTTGTGTTGCTCTTCATTTTTCTCTCAAACCTCTTTTGCTCACGTTGTTCTACATTTTTGTTTCCTATAGTTACCTTTACCAGATCGCCCACTTGGGTGATGATGACGAGGAGCCCGAGTTCTCCTCTGCTATGCCACTGGAAGAGGGAGACACCTTCTTCTTCCAACCCCGCCCCCTCAAGAACCTTGTGCTGGTGGACGAACAAGAGAACTTATCACCCATCATGTCCTGTCAGGTGTGTGTGTGTGTGTCCTTATACCTGGGAGCTATATCACTGTAATAAAAAGTCTTTGAACAGTGAATATCCTTGCAGGCTCATCATCTGCTTTTCTTCCTGTATTTGACAGATTGCTGATTTGGCCAATGAAGACACACCACAGTTGTATGTCGCCTGTGGACGAGGACCCCGGTCTACTCTGAGGGTCCTCAGACATGGACTCGAGGTACACACACACTTAAAAAAAATAACATACATGTAGGCAAGGACAGGCACACACGTACTGCTGGCTGAAAAATGATGAGTTTGTTCATGTCTCTTCTCTGAATAAAAGCTGAAGAGTCTGTAGATCACTCTGACTTCAGCACAAACACAGAATTTGGTGTTTTTATATCACGCTCCGTCACCATCACAGTCACTGGTTGATGCCCTTTTCTGGTTTCATTTGTAGTCTGATGAGCACAGATCCCACCTTTGAGGAGAAACACACAGTCATGTGGCAGGACTTTCAGAGAGGGTGTGTTTCTCCAGTTACAAGTATTCTGTGCTTACTACGTACGTACGTGTGTGTGTGTGTGTGTGTGTGTGTGTGTGTATATACACACACATACATACATATATATATGTGTGTGTGTGTGTGTATATATGTGTGTGTGTGTATATATATATATATATATATGCCTGTATATAATACTTGCACTCGCATTATAAATGTGAGCCTATCACAACTATGCTTCAGTCAGTTTATCTTCATACAAATGTTACCATGTACACACAAACACATGATAATCAGCTCACCTCTAAATTGATTGACATTAGATGTGAATGTGGGCCAGAAATGTCTTGTGTGGCACATTTTGTTCTGAGTCTGGGTCGGTTGCTAATGGGCTACTTTTGCTCTGTAAAGAGCTTCATGTTTTTTATACCGCTTAACCGGTAGCTCAGAATGGTTCTGGTGCACTCTGTGTAGACAAACGGCATCTGCGCTTAAATTTGGTAGTTAGTACTTGATTTATTTTTATTACTGTACAGTAATACAATTATCAATATTTAGCTGTGGAGTGAACATACCCATAATCTTTATGTGACTCTATCCTCTGGTGCAACATGTACAGGCAAGTGGGTTTTGTGACAAACTAGATGATATACAGTGATATATATAATCCATATATGTGATTTATATTGTTATAGTTTGCATGAAGCAGACCTCAGAACATCCATGAATCACGTCCTTACAGTGTCATGATAACATTTGGGATATTTGATAAATATTAAATCCTCTTTGCCTCCTTATTTGTCTTTTGTTCTTTCTCTACTTCCTTCCCTATCCGTCTCTATCAGGTATCAGAGATGGCTGTGTCTGAGCTTCCCGGTAACCCCAATGCTGTGTGGACAGTGCGCAGACATGTGGAAGGTACTAAGTTTCCTGTTTCAGACATTTTTCCAACCTCTTATAAACCAAATTTACAGTGTCAGCTTACAGTCAGTGAAAGACAGATGCCAGAAGAGACTGGGATTTATGTGATGATTGAAGACAATTGACTTCCGTACAGTTCACCTTAAGGCTGTCAAAATGAATGAATTTCACTGTTCAAATTCCTTTAAGTGCTGTGTCCACAAACCTTTCAACAGAATCGTGAAACACAGGTTAGATTTAGTTGTTGTTTAGTCCACCAGTCAGCATGACATTGATAACAACTTTTGTTAATGTGCTTTTGATGTAATTTACATTTGGATTGTAGATTGTGTTTTTTTGCCTTTGAAAATAGACAAAAATCTTTTACTGTGAATAAAGTGGCCTATTTGCTCATTCCTTGAGTCCCCATTTGAAGAGCATTTTACATGCGGATCTCTTTTGTTTTAGTCTAGTTTGGTCCATGGAAGTGAAGAGCCACAATGTGTGTAGGCAGATGTTCAGTGTTTGTGTGCATCTTGGTGTTTGTAGTGTGAAGTAAGATGTGCCCACATGTTGGTTGTGTTACCAGAAGCCTACACTTTTAGTTTACAAACACATTTAGTCATATAAACTTCACTTTGTCTTTTAAACTGAAAACACACATACTAACAAGCTGTGTATTTGGACAGAGCTGCTTAATTCTCCTGTGGGGGAAAACCTTCTCTATATTTATTTTCTGTTTCGCAATTTGATCCACACATACACACATCTGGAAGTGAAGGAAATGAGTGTGTTGTTTCAGACTTCAGATGAGGCAAATTTGGAACCCCATGGCCTACTAAATATCTTCATGTATTTATGAAATGGGGAAATAAAGTGAAACACGTGCAAGGTCTTAAGCAGATGTGTAAGACCCCATCTGCCTCCGGGAAACACATTAGATTTTTTTTAGAACATACATGTCACCCGAGGTAGATCTTAATAAGTTTTTATTAATCTGAATTATGCTTTTAATGTCGAGTGCTAATTAGCTAGCACATCACCCTGCTGTGTTGCTGTTTTTTTCCCATGTGTCTCTCCTGGCAGTCTCTGTCTCTGCTCACCCAGATCATTTTCTGTTATTTATTCATGGGGCATCTGCACAGCTCCATCAGCATTATTTTGCTAATCAGTACTCCTTTGTCTTTGTTTGTCTCTATTCCTTTTTTCATTAGATGAGTTTGATGCCTACATCATTGTGTCTTTCGTGAACGCCACTCTGGTTCTGTCCATCGGGGAGACTGTAGAGGAAGTTACGGATTCTGGATTTCTGGGAACAACGCCCACTCTCTCCTGCTCACTGCTTGGTGAAGACGCCCTGGTGCAGGTGGGTGCAGTGTATCTTTAACATCATCGTCATCATAAATGAATACATTTGCATACAAGCAGTCTTGACCGTTTTATTACATCACAAATGTCACAAGTTAATTCCAAATCCCTGTCCTTGCTCAAATTATCTCTAAGAGAGTTTCAAATGTTTGAATGTGATGCTGCTTCCTTGCTGTATCTGTCACAGTTTACTGAAAGTATTATGGAAGGATATTATGTTGGAATAGGAAATATTAAATACAAAGTAATATCAACAATTAAACCAACCTACTGCTTACTTCCATCTTATTTCTTCTGCTCTTTCCCTCCCTGCTTCTCCTTACAGGTGTACCCAGATGGTATCCGCCACATCCGGGCAGACAAGCGTGTGAATGAGTGGAAGACTCCTGGGAAAAAAACCATTGTGCGCTGTGCTGTGAACCAGCGACAGGTTGTTATCGCACTCACTGGAGGGGAGCTTGTCTACTTTGAGATGGACCCAGTAAGAAAGTTTTTGTGTGTGTTTGTGTAACAAGCATTTTAATTTTACAATTCAGTTATTGTGTTACTGATGTTATACATTCAGCATTTGCGTTTTTTGACACCAAACAACAGAATGTCATTGACAACATTTAGTGACATGAAACACTCGATACTTGCTAAACTACAACCTCAGATATGACTGCACAGTCGAAGTAAGGCCTCGGACACCCTCTGTAAAAATCAAACATTATGAGCTTCACCTAATTTGTATTAACTGCAGAGAAAGTGACATTTAAATATGACTAAAGCTAATATTGAAGACTAAAACTATATAAATCTCAGGTGCCATAATGAACACAGGAATGAACTGGGGATGACTGAAAATCTGTTCAATCTCTCTTTGTTTCCTTCCCCTTCCTCTCTCTAGTCTGGCCAGCTCAATGAGTACACAGAGCGAAAGGAGATGTCTGCAGACGTGGTTTGTATGAGTCTGGCCAACGTTCCACCTGGTGAGCAACGCTCGCGATTCCTCGCTGTGGGACTGGTTGACAACACTGTCCGAATCATCTCCCTGGACCCTTCGGTATGAACAGAAACACTAGTTTGTAATGTAATTAAATGGCTCCATCAGCACAGAAACACCCTGACACATTAAAAATTAATCTTCTTAATGTTTTCCTAACATAGTCTTAATAAGTGTTGGTGGGGAAAGAATCAGTTATTGTCAGCCAATCTTGCGTGCTAGGTGGTGGTAAGCGTCGTAATTTGGCATCCAAATGTTAGCAAAACACACCAGCATCTGGTTTGAAACCACATTTATTTGTTTTTTTTAATTTCTGTCATTGATTAAAATTAATCCCCTCCCGTCAAAACTAATTTGTTTTGCCTCTTCTCAGGTAAGTAACAAGTAATACCCATGCCTGAGGTTAAAAAGCTTGGTGTAACATGAAATTTGACTCCTCACTTTCCCTGCTCTGAAGGATTATCAGCGAAGCTAGGTTCACTAGGGAGTCCTGCTTCCAGATGAGACACAGGCAAAATAACTTTAAGTAAACCAGTCTGACATCTGTTTACCCATCAACCAAAAGAAATGACCAAACTCTAACCTGAACTTATTTTATGGTTTTACCTTTCTGACACAAAGTAGTACTTAATTTCTGTGAAAGTTTTTGGTCTTGCCCAATTATTGAGTGTTTGAGACTGATAAATATTCTGAAGAAAAAAATTTGAAAAGATGTATTTGTCCATTCAAGTGTAAAATTACAAAATATACTTATTTTCAAAATATATGATACAATTTATTTTCAACCCGTAGCTGGCAGTCACAACCCATCTGGATCCATCAGATTTAATGAGTTCTTTTCAAACGAGTGAGACATAATATGATATGACAGGAGGAACGAAGTTCCTGTGTGGCTATCAAATTCCTCTTGAGAGGTCATGGAGGCAGTAAGAAAAGCTGCTAGAATATTTACCAGAGTCACGATAGATTTTGCTTCATTTCTTTGTGTATTTTGAGAATGTGGTGTCGGCAAAAGGATTAAAGGTGTAGTCTATGATTCTGGAGAAAGCTTGTTGATATTTGAAGGCAACAGCAAAACAAATATACCCCTCCCTTCAGTTCTCCTTCAAACTCGCGCAAGCAACACACAGCATTAGTTGTCATGTGCACAAGCATGAGTTATGAGACGTTATACCGAAGTGTTTAGTGGAAACGCGGCTAAAGCGTTGGTATTTGACGACCTGGGTTGGTGGCTCTACCAGAGCCGCTCTGTTTATTTCCCGTTTACAGAGCCAGGGCTTTGTGTGAACACCAGACAGTTTTTTCAACGCACACACAGAATGGAAAGCTAGCGGACCGTGAGGAGATATTCACTGAATTTGACAGAAACTGTTTTGGATTAGAATCGTAGACCACATCTTTTAAGTTATGGCTTGTGAGGTGTTACTATTTTGGTGAAAAAGTCGTGTACGCAAATGTTGAATGGAACTTCCTGCTGGCAGCTTCAGTAAACACCACTTTTTTTTACTACACCTTCTCTGCGATTCCACCTTAATCAGGTGGAATCAGTGCTGACATTCACTGATTGATTGTTCCCAAAAGCTCTAATCAGCCTTTAAGTAACCAAAGCGAGTAAATGGTTGATTTCCAATGTCCGCACCACTAAAGGTTTTAAAGGAAACGGACCTTTTTACACTGCAGTGAAACTGTTTTGTATGTTGGCAACCTTCTGTGTCTTAACCCTCTGAATCTTTATCATGTTCAGGACTGCCTACAGCCGTTGAGTATGCAGGCCCTTCCAGCCCAGCCCGAGAGTCTGTGTATTGTCGAGATGGGAGGGGTCGAGAAACAGGATGAACTCGGAGAAAAGGGGACCATCGGCTTCCTCTACCTCAACATAGGGCTTCAGGTATTCTTTTTCATTCACCAAATGGATTCCATAAAGTTTGCTTTTATCTCACCAGAAGTTCAACCAAGCAGTTACCCACAACCCAGAGATTTTGAGTTAATATCATACATTGATGTTAATTGGTGTAAAAAAGTTATTGTCTGTTTACATTTAGTATTCTCGAGGGCTAATGTGACAGTTTATGTGGATATAGATTTTAGATCATGTCATCTAGTAATTTGTGTGTGTGTTTGATTCCCTTTCTCAGAACGGTGTGCTGCTGAGGACTGTGCTGGACCCAGTGACGGGTGACCTGTCAGATACCAGAACACGCTACCTTGGGTCACGACCTGTCAAACTCTTCAGAGTCAGGATGCAGGGACAGGAAGCTGTATGTGACTCGAACATTTACATATAGTCAATACACACAAAAAATATGCTAATATATCTCAAAATTGATTCAACTTGAATCTGTAGGGATATGTATTTTTTTTTGTCATTTTAAAGACCAGATAATCATGAGATGAATCAGAAATTGTCTCTTCTCACTGACAGGTGCTGGCAATGTCCAGTCGCTCCTGGCTCAGCTACTCGTACCAGTCTCGCTTCCATCTGACCCCTCTGTCATATGAGACTCTGGAGTACGCCTCTGGCTTTGCCTCTGAGCAATGCCCTGAAGGCATAGTGGCCATTTCCACCAACACACTGAGGTATGGATACACTTTGCAACAATTGGACATGTTTGCATAGAACTTGGGCAACCTTAGACCTAGTCCACACGTACACGGGTATTTTTTAAAATGTTGCTTTTTCTATGCATTTTGGCCTTTTTGTCCACACGCAAATGTTTTAGGTCACTGAAAATGGACCTTTTTGAATACTCTTTACAGGGTGAAGAATTTCAGAAACTCCGTTTTCAGTGTTGACGTGTAGACATGGAAAAACGGTGTAAAACGGAGCATTTGAGAAATGAAGTCATCGCCATCACCACTTGTTGCTTTGTGTAATGAGCATGCACCTGGAACAACAACAGTGGCAGACTACCGGTTCGTTTACGTTTGGTTAGCACTGCTTGGTATGGTATTTATATTTTTTTGACAAGTTGTCAAATAACTATAAATAAATAAATAAATAATTAGCTACTCTTTTAAAGTTACTACTGCCAAAGGAAGATAAGCTCAGAATACTCTTCTGTGGTATTTGATGTATCGTTGACGTAGACTTTATCGCCACCTACTGGCCCGGCATGCTTGTTTGAGCGTTTGGAATCGTTTTTGCGTTCTCGTGTGGACAGAGATTTGTAAAACAAAGGTCGTGTGGGCAGAATTTTTGTTTTTATGGAGGGGAAAAATGTCTGTTTAAGAAATACCCATGTACGTGTGGACTAGGCCTTATTTGTCATGTTAATTTGAAACTTCTGAAAAGTTTTGGCAGGCCACAAAAAGCCTGGCCTATAGAATGAAAACGCATTGCAGTTATTTGTTTGTCTGCTCTCTCGTAAGAAAATTTGTGTGATTGTTAGGGTTATATTGTAATTATGCTCCTCAGCCCTCGATAAACATATGTCTGACACCAACTCAAGGTTTAAATTTTAACAGGACATAAAAGTCTGACAAAACTGCTGAATTTGAAAGTGATTTTTTTCAGCGATTCTCCTTGTGTCGCATCTCCTCAAAAATATCAATATGCATCAGGCTTGTGGAGGTGCCTTTTGGGCACCACAAGAACTGTAATTGGATTTCTGAAGATGGTAGAGATTGCTAATAGCGACGACAAAAGAAGCAGGTTGAATGTAAACACAGTTACTTCAGCTGTACGGTGGTTGCACAGCAGTAGTCTCATTTTTTAGACACATTTGTATTTGTGATCCTGGTAGCAAAGCCATTTCAAGTGCAAACCTCCAGCCTTTGCACTGTATCAGAGTAAATAAAAAGAAACTTCAGCCATATAAAGAACATATTGCCTGATGATGTACGACACATTCATCTAGTGTTGTGGTGGTGGTCAGACAATCAAAATAAATCCTAGGCTGACCTGTAGACGAAGTGTCTGTGGTGGGACAGACAGAACAGCATAGAGGAGAAGCATAAATTCATCTTCAGAGCTCTGCTGTACCCCTCGAGCTAAAAATAATTTGTAACTGTCTCTCCTCCTCGTTTCTCTTCTTATTATCTGTCGACAGAATCTTGGCTTTGGAGAAATTAGGAGCCGTCTTCAACCAGGTGGCCTTTCCTCTGCAGTACACTCCCAGGAAATTTGTAATCCACCCGGAGACCAACAACCTCATTTTGATTGAGACTGACCACAATGCCTACACTGAGGCAACCAAAGCCCAGAGAAAGCAACAGATGGCTGAGGTATGAAGTGCAGCGTCAATGAGATGATGGTGTTATGATCCTACTGACAAAGCTAAAATCTGCTCCTGGTCCCTGACAGTAATACATTTATCAGAGCAGCAAGATGATCTGATGGTTAGATCTATTATTTTTCCAGATTTGAGTTTAAAAAGAAAGACTTTGACTGTGTAGGACTATTCTGACCTTGCACCCGAAAACGCACCTTTAACAGAGTGAGACTACACCAAGGCTAAAGAGAAATAACTTTACATCTCTGGCATGGTGTAATTACAAGAGTTTTGATGTTGCTGTAAGCCACACAGTGCAGAGACCACCCAGGCTGAATGCCTTTTTGACATCTCAGTAATTTTAAACCAAGGCCTGATTGTAGCTTAGTGTTTTGACTGATGAGGACAGATCAGACATTATCTGCTTGATCAGGCAAATTTAGCAAGGCTGCAGGAAATTTCAACACCTCTCAGTTAAAAAAAGCTAACAAAACATCATGCGTCACATGAAACGAAAGAACTTTAATGAAAAGGGGTTTTGAAAAGAAAAATGGTCCGTAGTATGCTTCTATCTTCCCACTATTAATATCAAATCAATGTGGTGAAGTAAGTAAAGAGATGCCCTGTTGTTTAAATTATTCTCTTATTTTTTACTTGCTAATTTTAAAACTAGGATGTGCATGTAGTAGCATAGCCAAACAGTATCAGTTTGCTTTCCACATTAATGTATTAATGACTGTAATGATTGTACAGTCAGCCATCATGAAGATGTGCTTTATCCTCATGCTGCTCCCTCAACTTTTAAACAACTTGTTGCAGTTCATCATTATGCTTTGTGCTTCATTACAGGAGATAAATATGGCACTAAGCACTGTGTACTATATGAAAAAGTAGGCTGGTCCTCACTAGCAACAAGAAGAGAACTACACTCTATATCTGTATCATTTTTGTTTGTGAAATGTGTCCCGCAAAAGCCGCCTCAGTACATCACTTATCTTCTCTAATTTAAAACCACTGCTCACCAAACCAGATCTCAGGACTATATAACTCTAGTTACCCGTTGGGTAAATACTGAACTTGGGAAGACTGCCTTCCACTACTTTGAACCTTTTTATAATTGTAATGAATTACAGAGGATTTTAAAAAAAACTTGAACATCTCATCCCCTTGGCCTATTTTAAACTTTTAACTTGAATCTTTTTAGTGATGTCTGTTATTGTCTCTGATGCTGCATTTGGTTTTGTTTGTCTGGTTGTGCTTGTTTTTCTTTTTATCTGCTGTGCTCAAGTCTCTCTTATAAAAGAGATCTTAATCTCAATGAGATTACCTGATTAAATAAAGGTTGTATATATTTATTCATAAATAGATGGTTAAATAATTTTCATGGAAGTCAGTTTCATTGATGTTGGCCTGATATTGCTATAGCTACAGATTTGTGAAATATGCCTGAAAGTTTAGATGTAACCCAGTGAGGAAACGTTTCTGATTTCATGAGGGAGCCAAATAATTTTAGTAAAATAAATGAGCAAGATTTGGCCCAGGGGAAGCTATTTTCCAGTTGCCACTCCTGAGCAATACGCACTTGTAGTTCCCATGGAGCACTGCTTTGGAGGTTGGAGTTAATTTATTTGTTCCCCTAACTGCATCTTTTTTTTTTTCCTACTCTTACCTTTTCTTCGACTCCTCTACCACCTCCTCTTTCCCTTAGTCATTCCTTTTTGCACCTCTTACTTTCGCTAAACATGATTAATGTATGAAGAATATCATCCACACTTGGCAAAAAACAAGACAGACACAGACATGACCTTGTGGGAAGCAGCGCCCTTTAATTTCATTGATGTCACAACATCAGGTCATACGTGTATACATTAGGACTGCAATTAACAATTATTTTCAATATCAATTAATCTGCCACTTATTTTCACAATTAATTGATTGATCGTTTACTCTGTGAAATGTCAAAATGCCCATCACAGTTTCTCAGAGTCTAGGGTCTCCTCTTCATATTGCTTGTTTTGTTGAACTGACAGTCAAAAGGCCACAAATCATCTATTTAAAATGGTATGCAACAGAGAAAAGCAGCAAATTCTCCAGAAGCTGGAGCAAATGTTAAATAAATGACCGGACCGGTTAACCTATTCTCAAAATAGTTGCCTATAGTAGTATATAGTCAAAATAGTCTAATGTGAATGTGTCATTGTGTTGATAAAAACATGAACCATAAAGAGTGGAACTCACTCAGCCTCCATGAAGACATCAAACCACTCTCTGTACTGGTGGCAGTGGGCTTTGGTTCAGTATGTCCCACTGAACGTGTCAGTCATCTCATAATAGGGAAGAGATGGCTCAAGTTTGTCAAAATGCTGTGGTATCCCTTGAGCTCACCTGCTTTGTTGTTTGTTGCGTCTGCAGGAGATGGTGGAGGCTGCCGGTGAGGATGAAAGAGAACTGGCTGCTGAGATGGCTGCTGCCTTCCTCAACGAGAATCTCCCAGAAGCCATTTTTGGTGCACCTAAAGCTGGAGCAGGACAGTGGGCCTCACTGGTGCGTCTCGTCAACCCCATACAGGGTTCAACACTGGACCAGGTGCAGCTGGAACAGAACGAAGCTGCATTCAGGTGAGAAAGTTAAATTTCATGGCTTTGTACTAGTGGAAAAGTAGATAGTTTTTGTTTGTTTTTTTTAATATTTTCTTTTTGGCCTTTTCGCCTTTATTAGGACAGCTGGAGAGTAGACAGGAAATGGGAGAAAGAGAGGGGGATGACATGCGGCAAATGACCATGGGCCGGAGTCGAACCCAGGTCTACATGGGCGCCCGCTCAACCCATTGAGCTATCTGGGCGCCCGAAAAGTAGATAGTTGTATTCAAATGGGGAATGGATGAACAGAAAGATGGCTAGCAAAAGGAAAGAGTGTCAGAAACAGACCAAAAACAAGGCTCAGTGCCATAGTGTGTATGAGTATAGGGTAGGGATGCTCCCTGAAACCCGGTTCTGAATTGGAACCAGTTCTGTAATTCATAAGAACCCACAGTTGTTGTTTTTTTGTCGTTTTTGTTTAGCTTTTGTTATGTGGTAGGTGCCTTAACCATCAGACGTTTGGGTTTCCCCCAGAACCTGGGGTCGGTTCCAGGGAGCGAGATTAGCAGGGTGGAAAACATGGTAATACTTGTATTATAATAATTTTCTTCCACAGTAATAAAAAAACAATGAGTGCAGATAAAGCACCGGACCGATAAGTGTAGTAATATCAATAAAATCCCAACGATACCCATCTCTAGTATAGGTAATGTGTAATTCTGAGATGTCTGAAGCAAAACATTTGAGATCATGAAGGAAGGAAAAAAGAAGCGGGACACTGAGCCAGAGTTCAGCCTTCTGTTTCGTGAGTGGGGGTTGTTTGTTTACAGGTGGTTGTAGTGAAGCTTATTAAATGATTTATAAACAGGATGAGTATAGATTAGAGAGGATAAACGTTGTGTAATAAAAAGTGAAACTCTGGACTCAAAGTGGGAACCCAAGCACTCAATGCTGAAGAAAGGGTTCCACATGACATTGTGGCATAGCTTTGACTTCTAAATGATGTATGGGTGTGGTGGGGGTAAATGAGGTAATGCCATCCAGTCTGACTCTGGACATGTTTCCTGTTTATTACGCTTTTCACATTGATTGACAATCAGCCTCCAAAAGTGCAAGCATCTCATAAATTCTAGCCAGCGTGTTTCCTAACCAGCTGAGTTTAACCGGCAGCTGCCATAGCCAAAGCGGAACAGAGGATCTGTTATCTGGTGATTGATTGCATAATTCAGAGAGAGAAGTTGTTTAATAGTGTGGGATTATCATCTTCCTTTCCTGCAGTAACTGCCTCTCTGCACTGCTGCACAGCTAGCGCAGTAAACATAGTTACCACAGAAATCATGAATTATTTAAGTGCAGCTTTTTGGGGACACTGGTATTAATAGTTAGATAGCAAACCCTTTAATCTCTTAATCATGTTATCTTTTCCACATTTTATCAGTTTTGTTTGATTACTTTGACCTAACTGTCTGTCTTCTATGCATTTAAAACACAAAATCAGGACAATTGTTAATAGTAAGTAGTCACCCTCCAGCAATGTTGTAGTGCATGTTCTACTTATTAGCAAAATGTAAGTGGAATCCATAGAAAGCATTAAAAAGCACCACTGTCTATGATAACAGAAGGTTTTTTGACCATAAGAAGTAAATATGTTCTGAAGGTTAATATGTTTTATGCAGCATAGATTAGATATTTTTGGTCAACAGTGTTTATTTCTCAGCAAAAACTGTCACAAATGTTGTGGCTGGTTTTTATATTTCATCAGATTCTTCCTTTTTGCAAGAAGTATTGCAGTCTCTTTGTGGTCATGCAGGGTTAGTAAGAAGGCAACTTGCGTAGATATGATGGCAGTTTATGGTTTTGCTTAACGCGTAGTAGCCTAAATGCAGAATGTTTAGTGGTACTAATTTTCTGAGGAAATATTTAAATATAAGTTTTATTTCTTTGTAAGACATCTTTTATCATTTGCTGTCAATTCTCCATCTTGTTTGATTATTTGCCAAAAAATGTCACAAAAGCCCATATCTCACATCTGCTTTCTTTCCCCTCTCCCTGTGTTTGATATTTTTCAGTGTTGCAGTGTGTCGTTTCCCCAACACAGGAGATGATTGGTATGTTCTGGTGGGCGTTGCCAGAGACATGATTCTCAACCCCAGATCAGTGGCCGGTGGCTTTATCTACACCTATCGGCTCACAAGTGGAGGGGAGAAGCTGGAGTTTGTGCACAAGGTGGGTGTGACACGTGTCTTAGGTGCTGCATTTTTGTTTTGTTTTTTTCTATTTTACATGCAATTCACTTCAAGGAACTGGATTGCAACTTACTCACAAAGTTACTCAAACACTCACTCATTGCGTATAGCAGCAGAAAAGAGAAAACTAACATTTAACTGCAGATGGCTCAAGTGCAAAAATTGCAGCTGCTGTTCTTTCTTTACCTGTAGGTGGCAACATCAGCTGCTATTACTTTGCTAATAGGTGGCGCGTAGACAGATCTGAGCCTGGTTTCAAAGTTAACGTTACAGTTCTGTGAGTAAAGCCTGACTAAGCAAAAACAATGCAACGCAGCTAAAATGAACTAGCCAATGTGCCTGGCATCATACAGATGTCCGTCACCTGTATATACATTTTTATTCAGGGCAGGTGGGATTGTATCACATGAGCATTAAGTCTGGGGAAGAGGGTGTTAATTGTCTGGGAAAACTGCTCTATTATTGAAATGTGAGCAGTGCAGATGCAACTGCCTCGGTGCCATGCACTGCTCTCTGGGCAATTCCCCAGAAACTCGAGCAGGGTGGAGGCCATCAGGGTGAATCAGCCCACATACGTTTGTTACCTGATGTGGATTAAGAAGGGAAATGAGTCATGAGTGTTGTATTGCACAGTGGTGTCAGCCACCTCTTTTGGTGTTAGAGGAATTTCCCAACCACTTGACCAGATCAGATATTTCAGATGAGTCTCTCTGCTCTAAGCATTTTATTTTCACTGAATCCATATACATGTATATGGAAGAAGACAGATTATGCATACCCAAGTTGACATACTCTGGTACACACATGTACGCACAATATTATGACACATTTATGACTACAGACCAATATCTGACTACAGACACTGTCATGAGCACACAGTGGTTCATATACTTTGCTACAATCAACTTCGCCAGTAGACACTGTGGGGACTTGTAGAGAGTCTGGTTCTGGATAGTTTATAGTTAATACCCCTCATGATTAACTTGAATTAGAATATGCATTTACTTTAATTGTTTACTTCAATTGTTGTCATGCCATATATTTAATTTAAACATGAACACAATTTTTCTACTAACATTGTTAATATGCTGCAAAATGACAGTTTCTCTATTTGTTATTGTTGTTACTACTTGTGTTAAATTGTGTTAAACAGGCTTGAGTTGAGATGTCAGAAAAACCCAGTAAAGCAGTTTGGCGGCTACATGAATCTCCTGAGGGCTGAAAAATTATCCTAATTATCCCAGTGCCAGGTTCCCTCAAACGGTGTCAAGTCAGATCTGCATCAGCGATGCAGCGATTGTGTCAGCTGAACAGTGGACGACAGTCCCACCCCTTTGTAAAAGTACATTTGAAATACCACAAACTGCAGCCTTAATGGGAGGACAGGTTTCTTCTTAAATCAAAGACAACTTAAAACATTTCCATTCCAGATCAAACGAGACCTAAATTTTACTGCTGCAGACCGGAAGAATGCCAAAGGTTAAACTTTGAACCGGTGCTCTCAAAAAGCTTGCGTGAGGCCACCTAAGAGGTTAATACTGCAGTCCATAAAACATCCAGTCTGGAGTGAGTCTGTTGTAAAGGATCAGCTACACACTGACTGAAATGAATAATTAACCTTAAACATGCATTTAAGCTATGACAAGCCTGTTTAAAGGCCATAGAAAAATGCTTGAATGGGCTTCTCTGCTCACTTACCAGACCTTCTCCTTATTGAACATAGGAAACTTTTAGGAAAATACAAAACACGCTCTAACATCACAAGACAGTCTTAGTGAGTCTCCAGACAAATGTTTACTCGTGACCGCTGTAATCTTGTTTGATAAATATAATTTACCAAAATGTGGTAATGACTTTTTGATAGTCATACCTTAAAAATAAACTGCTGGATTTGTTGAAGTCTATTGTAATTGTTAAGTCATGATATCCTGACTTGTAATGTCTCAGAACAAAAAACACTTCAACTTCAATTATCACTCAAGCTTTTTGATTTTCATTTCTTAAACACAGAAAAAGGGAAACCTGGAAATAGTCTGATTTAAGTTCATCAACATGGTTTCCTATCACAAGATTTGCTGAAGCGATTATATTATCTTTTGCGGGTGTTTTTGAAGGGCAGTGTTACTATGCAGGTAGGTACATGATATTTTATAAGAATGCTGCAATTTATATGTCACATTGCAAAAACGCCATAATTACATAATGGACAAGACCCACGTACAATGCAAAAGAGTGGACAGAAGAACCAACATTAGTGTGCAAAAAAAAAACCTACTACTACAAAGAGCTTTGGCCACTCTTTACCTTCACACCTTCTTGAATCACAGTTATGGCCTAAGGGGGACCTGGAGCTTATGTCTAAAGCTTTGTTTAGATTAGCTTCAACTTATTAATTCTTTGTGTTTTGATTGGCAGACACCAGTAGAGGACGTGCCTTTGGCCATTGCACCATTCCAGGGACGAGTCCTGGTGGGAGTTGGGAAACTGCTGAGGATCTACGACCTGGGCAAAAAGAAGCTGCTTCGCAAGTGTGAAAACAAGGTACAGCAAGGACCCAAATACACACACACACACACACACCAATGCACCTAATGTAGCTCTTTGTGTTCTGTGAGCTGTTGATGTGAATGTGTTATGCAGTCACATTGTGTATTTAGCAAAGCTGCTAAAAAGCATCAAGTGTTATTTCACTGTGAGTGATGTTGGTGTTTGACGAGGCCTCTCAGGGTTCGTAGCTTTGATTGAAGGACATTTTAGACAAGTAGTCCTCTTTGACAGCTTCTTGATAATCACTAGTCGCTAATAATTCTGGCAGCAAATTTCGATACTCTAAAATCATGATGTTGTTTTTGAAAAACAACAGAACTGTAGATCTGCATATGGGTAGGCTAACGATAGGTTAACTTTTATCTACTTAGTTTAAAAGTACTGTAGTTGACATTTAAGTTCATTCAGCTCTGTCCACACAAACACTGGAAAATATAGAAGTGCATCTCTTGCTCTCTCTTTTTTGGTGTTCTATGCAAACTGTCTGCTTTCCACCTCCCCAAAGGCAGCTTTTCACAAAATGTCTTGCTGTCAGTCTTTAGAGGCGTACTTCAGGAAGCATCAGTGTTCAGAAGCCAACTTTCTCCTGATCCCCGACTAATCGATTGGTCAGGGAAAACATTCATATCCTGCTACATAATGAGCTTAGTCTCAGTCTGCCCGTTAAGTTGACGCTGTAGCTGCGACAGTTGTGATATTATCAATAATGTAATACTGTACTGTGAATGAAGTCCAGGACTAATTATGTTCACTGCTATTTTGTTTAAAGCTACGCAATGTAAGACGACAGTAGCCTAATAATAATGGATCACCAAGTCCAGTTGGGTGTCTTTGCGTAATTTGGTAACGTTTACATGTTCTGCAATAGTCTGACTCTTCTTAAAGTCCAAATTACATGAATAAATAAAATTCCTGTCCCCCAGAGCATACTGCTGTCACAGTGATGAAACAAACCTTTAAGAGATACGGTTAAGGGTCATTATGGTCAAATAATAAGGTTTCTCAATCGCAAATCTACCTGTATAAACTAGATTTCTCTTAATGACTTAATGTGATAAAATAAACTCAAGTACAGGTAAATGCAGTATACAGGATTAAAGCTGTATTATCTTTACCTTTTAAAGAAACTAAATAAACCATTGGTCCACTGTCTGTGGGTAACTTCAATTCATTTGCTGGTAAATTTCAATAGAGATAAACCTGGAACACTGCGGCTTTTTGTTTGCCTTTTGTTATTTTTATCTCAAAGTGCACAACGTAAGTGGTTTAAATGAGATGAATGGTTTAATTCAGTAATGCATCTCTTGCTCTTCCACCTCTTCCTTTGTAGATTAGATTTAATTCTGAAGCACGTCAACTTAAAACGGCTCACAGCAAAGATGCACAGTCTTATAAGGACAGCAATTATGATCTGTCCATCAAAGTGCCTGCCTTTCACAAAGAATAAACAACCTCGAGCCAAAGTGTTTTTCCAAGTATCAGTGTGATAAATGGCGAGTGTCAACCTGGTCGCTTTGTGTTTAGGAATGAATACTCATGTCATTGACTACACTAGCGGCGCTTAAGAGCAGTATTTTGATGAGTTTCTATCTCATTTGCATCGTGTGTGTGTGTGTGTGTGTGTGTG
>NTHP01000229.1:500899-522972 GCA_003416845.1 Oplegnathus fasciatus | reverse complement strand
ATATATATATATATATATATATATATATATATATATATATATATATGTTTTACATGAAGTCTCACATTCAATATCATAATACTTTTCCTAATTTTCACTTTTTATTTCAGGATGTAACTTTTTTATGTCAGAACATCACTTTGCATGCTGGGAACGGCTCCAACCCCCATGTAAAGACAATAAGTGCTTTTAAACCCTGTCCTGATTCAACCTTTCCACTGAATGTCTTTAGGAAAAGAACCAGTCGACATGTAACAAAAAACAAAGAATGCTTTCAAATCCAGGACATCAAAGATACATAACATGCACCATGGCCTACTGAGCCACCAGGGAGCCCACCTTGTATCGTTTTTAATAAACATTAACCAAATGAGTTGGGTAAACTAAACAGCCATTTATTAAGAAGACAGAAACCGCAGCTCCAGAAAACCAAGAGTGCTACAGCTCCCAGAAAATTTAACTGAGCTGTTATGTCCTGTAGGAGTTAATTGAATTGCAGTTATAATACCTGCAAATCAGAAAATGAACTCATAACTCAGTCACTGTCACAAGTTGTCTTTCATCTTCATTTTATTTCATTACACTCTCTTATTTACATTCTGCAGACCAGTCCAAGGTAACAGACAAAATATATCAGTTTTGCTTTGGGCGGTCCTTTCCTGTATTAAATTATGTTCACAGTGTGTTCACAGCTGTGCACTCTGTGAACTATGTATTTGATACAGAGCGAATCCACCTGAAACATCTCAACCATTTCAATAAAATGTAAACAACTTCCATGTTTTCTCTTCCACCCACATGACATGCCTCACGCCCGGCATGTGGAAGAGGATCTTTTTCACATCAATGCCAAACAAAATAATAGTAATTAATCCAACCTGAATTAAACTACAAGCAGATCTATGGGATGCGCTACAGATTATATAAGCAGATGTAGTTGCACATGCAGCACCTGAGTGTCGTAAAACACTGAAAGCAGCTCAGCGTGAGACGTCTCCCCGCTTAAATGGCAATGAAAAGATTAGATTTTGTGTCATGCAGGTGGTGAAATTTAATTTAAAGGGTTTAAATCTAGACCAAGTTTTCTACCGAAACTGCCCTTTCTCAGTATGACAGTGAATGTTATTGTGTCCTGAACTCTCTCAGTCTGTGTCTCTCTGTCTCTATCTGTCTCCATCTGTCTGACACAACAAGCCCCCCCCCCGAGTTCATGCTCCTCTTCTCGGGATGGATTTCACATTTGGCTGCAAGGTTGAGACTTCCAGCAACCACACATTAAAGCCGCGTGCAGCAAAGTCACACTCGATAATATATATATAAAAATATAATTTATAATCTGAACTGACATGGGATCTGTTTCCAGAGATAACTTCAGCTACTTTAGTTGACAGATAATTTTAGCTTTTCTTATTCTTTAATCATTTATATCGGCTAATATCCAACTAACATGAGGCCTTTGGCTCTCCTCCAGCACACTGAAGTGAGATTGAGTGTTGATTTGCAGCTTTAAGATTTAAGATTGTTTAAGATTGTTTGAGTGTGTTCACACTGTGTTTACCTTTGGAGGGCTATGTTTATAAAGGGCTATAACTTCTACACAGTTCATGGATCACATTAAAACTGAAAGTCATCACTTTAACTTTGTCATCCTTAATTCATTTCAAATCCAGTGTGCTTGAGAACAGAGCCAAAACAAAACTGTGTTTCATTTCTCGCTTGCTTGTCTGGATTTTCCACAGAAAACAACCAGGGTTCCTGTGCAGGCATTTTAGAAATGCAGCTCTACAGGCACCTTTGTAAATCCTGTAGGTTCTTAGTGACATTAGCAGATGCCAGATGGCATTGACAGACCATGAAGTCACAGGACCCAAAGTTCATTGCTGCCATTTTATCTCTCCCAACACCAGGTTTTAAAGTTGAGGACATTGTTTTTGCATTCTTCAGTTCATTTACTACAATTCCCCTTCATATAAATTACATTACTGGCAACCATTCTTCAAAGCATACCGTAATGGATGTCTAATGTATTATAGGCAGCCATGTAAACTTGTAGAGCAAGAGAGAAACTTGTATGAAATGTGTAATCCATCACAAGATGTCCAGTGTGATATCTTAAACAAGTTTTAAGTCTCAAGTTTATTTTCATACTGGACTGATGTCAGTGGGAACAAATAGCTGGGAAAAGGAAACACTGAAAAACAGTCAGCAGTAATACAAATATACACGATGTGGAGTAAATGTGCTAAAATATGCGAAACACAATATTTCAGAAAACGAATGAATGAACTGAGACATTGTGCTCAAACATGTTGCGAGCTGTCCAAAAAGACAAACAGCTGAGGGAAACATACGAACAAAGGCGTGATGTTTCAGTGATGGCTCAGTTTCCCTCCACTGCTTCTTACATTTTCTCTTCTTAACCTGCATGAGGTCATTGGCTTACTGATGTTAACCTTGTGCACCTGTGATGAGTGTTAAATGATTTGTATTGTTTGTGATCTACTGTGGTGTGAATCTGATGAAGGCCCCAAGACAGAAATGTCGCACTTTTGTGCGTTTGTCGCACCTTTCGTTCCCTTATCATATCAGAAAACAAATCAACAAAAGCAAAAACACAACATTATATAATAAATAAATTATTGTGGGTACGTACTAAAGACAAGATGTGCTCTTGTTTGTCAAGTTTACCTTTATATAAATTCTTTGTGCCAATCAGATAGATCATCTTAGTTAGCTGTATTTTGTCTTAGCGTTGTGTGTCACAGAGGAACAGTTGCGTGTGCGTACAGGGCCTGTGACATGCAGTGGCAATTCTTCCCAGCAGCCGAGCATTCAAGCTAACAGTTATTGTCACTGTAATGAATAGATTTAATTTCCTTTGTCACAGAACAGTATCTGTATTCCCATCACATACCCTTCTCACAGCAGGAGTCACGCACAGGTACAGCTAATACTATTACTAATTACTGCATTAATACTAGCTGCTCCCTGTGCCAGAACCCTGCTGTTATGCATGCTGGCTCAGTCATCCACCTATTTAAAAGCCCCACTAATCGATATATATTCTTTGAATTATTAATAATTAATTAACTGACTATGTGTAATGTGAGCGGGGTGACGAACGCTACCTTTCCCTGCCAGCATTCTCTGAGAGACAGAGTTAGCCTCGAGCTCAAGAGCCAGACATTTCCAACAAAAGTGGGAGGAGACCACAGCAGACCTGACAGCAGAGTAAATATTGGACTTACATTAATCTGGAAGGCAGAGACTCGCCTTCAAATGAATGCTAATGTTGCTCCCTGTCTGCTCAATATGTAAATAAGCAATTGTTTGGTTACGCCACCTTAGCTGTAACAGGAGTTCCTGTTAATTATATCAGCTACCGTCATTTTGTAAGACTACTTACGTTCACTTACTTGTTTACTTACTGACTTTGGTGAAAAGCAACTGCACCAAATTCCCACTGCAGCTCCAGTGGGACGTTACAGTATATGTCATTGATACTGACCGCTTCACTTCAGTGAAGGAGAGGAACAGCATGATTCAGCCTCCTCTCCCGTCTGTCTGTGGTCTCTTGCCCTGTCTTTGCTCTTCCCGATGGGCAAATGGCCCACACTGGCAATGTGCATCAGCCTGCAGCTGGTGATATTATGAAAGTTAAATAGGCCTTTTTCACAGCAGACATTTTGACTTATCATTGCAAGAAAAGCAAAGGTGTGACAAAAAATCCATGTAAGTGTCCCATTAGGCCTTTCCAGTAAATCAGCATTCACAAGCCCCGGGAACTGGGACAACTACATGGAACCCAGTCATTATTAATTACTCTCTATGTGTCTGTCATGAAGAGGGTGTACTGCCTAAATCTACTTACCGTACCACTTACTGCACTTCTGTTTGCTCTGATACTGTAGTTGCTGCGTCATGCTGTCCACTCCCTGACAGTCAACACCATGGACAGAGCCCTCTGGGGCTTTGAATAAAATTGGAATTTCCCCAATTTTACATTTTGTAGTAGTCAAATCACCCATCTGACTGTGTGTGATTTGTTGCCTCTAAAAACTATGGTAGTTGCTTGTATTTCACCCTTGATGTGCTTTTATTCTGTGTCGCATGATGAGTTGCCTCTTCTCACTAAATAAGGATTACTGTGGGCCTATGATGGCTGCTTTTTCCTGCCAAACATTTAGACAGAGACGTGTGTAAGTCATGTATTTGATATCATGCATTACTACTTTTTCCCCCCAAAAAAGGTATTTATAAAACAAAAAATCCAGTGTAATAAATGTGCGCCAATGACATTCATATGGACAGGACAATCATCGCAGTATCGCAGTCAGCCATCATTGGGGGTTATAGTCCATAGCTTTATCCAGACTGCTCAGAAATGGACCTCCCCTTCTATCACAGCAGATTTTCTTCAGGTTGAGCGAGGAAGAAGTTTTGTTAATCCACTGTTTCAAAAAACAGGCAGAGATGAATTTTCCAGTTCTTTAAGATGGAGCTCTGGGCTTTAATAACCGCAGACATAAAAGCCTTCTCTACGTTAAATGGATACTTTTTGATGTGAATATAAGCCATCAGTGGATAAATGTTGCATGTTTTGTTACAGTGTATTTTACCTTAAGTTACTCTTAAGAAAATAAAGCTCTGTTTGGTCATGTATCTACCATATGTGCGCTGTTCCTTTTTGAATTGAACTGACTATTAATCTCTTGTCTGCATGTCATCCTGTGGTTCAATATAATTGATTGTTATATTGCTTGTTGTATTCCTGCAGCATGCAGCAGTATTTCAGAATATGTAACACGGCACCAGCGGGATAGAATGTCCCACTTCACGCCTTATTCATTTAGCCGACTCGGCTTCCGCTCCGATATTTACCCACACCGCTGCTGAAATGAGCAGCAGGCCCTGGTTTGGCACCTGTAGTGCATGATAAATGACGATTAATCAATTATTGAAATAATAGTCAATTAATTCACTGTCAACAGGCTAATCGAAGTGTTTTAGCAGTATTTAGATACAGTAATTCAGACTGTACTTTGGCTCTTCGTTTTGTGTTGCTACAGCTGGAATATTCATACTTCTTATAATCTACTGTAGGTCTGTCATCAGTGTTGGGCAAGTTACTGCAAAACTGTAATCAATTACTCATTACATTTCTACTGATTGAAGAAGTAATTACATTACCTAACTAATTACTCAACAGCAATAGTAACTACAGAGTTGCCAACTCTCATGCATCTGGCGTGAGACTCACGCTTTCAGGCTCTGTCTCACGCTCTCACGCCACCAACGCAAATCTCACGCCAAATCATGCCAACCCAAAAAGCTAATGCTCGACGCAGTGTCTCCGACGTCTAGTCTCGTGCGTCCCCACCGCATGTTGTCGCTGCGCCTCTCCAGACATCTTGAATTTGAATTTGAACTTCGGCTGTCATTCACTGATTCACGTAGGCAGTGGTAGTAGTGGTGTAATAGTGGTGGCACTGCATTTACTGCTTGGCATTTAATGATTGACAGATTAATCATAATGAAAATAATCGTTTGTTGCAGCCCTAATCAGCTTCCATATGTTTCATTTAATTGAATAGTGTGGGCCCTTCCTCTGCTTTCTTTAACAACAAGGGCTCTCATCCCTCACTGTGGGTGTGGTGTAGTCAGTTTATGTATCAGTATCAGGCACAAGGTATCTGACAATGTACAGTGTGATTGTCATGATATGTGTTATGTGGAGCAGCGCGCGTGCGCTTTAGCCATTTAGTCAAAATCTCACTCCGGCCAGGTAACCAAAGCTGGCAACCCTGAGTAACTCATTACATTACATGTTAAATTACTTTCGTCACTGGCCCAGCTCTTTCAAAGGTATCTGTAAACAACTCCAAATCCTCCACATCCACACGTCACATATTCTATTTAGTACGTGTAGAAGTAGAAATGGGGACATTGTGGCTTAACGAGCAGCCAGCCTACAGTTTGGACCATCAACAGCTTGCTTAACGTCAGCTAGAATGAGTGCTCGCAGCAGTACTCACAATGAGGCTGTGGTGTTCTGAATGTAGTGGCTATCATTAGCAAGCTAACTAACTAAGAGCACACAACATTTAAACAAAACAACTGTGGAGATACCACGAGGCGCATGTCCTCTCTTTTGTTAGAGGCTAGAGGCGTGTGACAGCTTTGTTTTTGAGGTGAGGTCTACGGGGGCTTTTGGAGGCAATGTGTCTGATTCTGCTTGTTTATGTTGAAATCAGTTTTTCTCAATTGCTTACATGTTATGTTTTCAGAAAGCACGGCTCATTTTCTTAAAACTCTAAACACAAATACAAAAACTCACACATTATTGGCAAAGTCAACTCCACAAATCTCTTGCAAAAGCAAACACTGCATTCGAAACAATGTTGTGTCTTCTCATAATGAAACTTCAAATGACACACACACACCATCAAATGAAGAGACATTTCTAAGAACCAGTTGAACACTGATGTGCTCAGTGGAAACACTATGATGAGTGGAAAACACTACATACTGTACGTTCAGCAGCCTGTTGTTATGTTTTCATACTCAAATATAAAACACACAAATAAGAATAGAATGTTTTTTTATTCTGAAATACTGTATCTCAGCAAACACAGTTGGATTTTAAAGTGTTCTTCATATAGAACAAAAGTAAGCCTTCTGCATCTACTGTAAGGGAGAAAATTAGGCTGCATCCTGTCTTCTGTTTCGGTCTGGCCAAAGGACCTCGTCAACATCGCAGGCAATGTTCTCCCTGACCAAGCAGCGTGGGAAGTATCGCCTAGCACGGTGAATCCAGCCCTGAAAAGCTTCCACAGCTAAATCTGCACTTGCATCTTCCACAGCTTGCAGAAAAGGTCACCACGTGGTCAACCAAAGTGGCTCGAATCTCATCAGAGATTACTGTATGGCTCTCCTTGGCCTTGCTCTTCCTCTTCCTTGTCCTCCTCCTCTTACTCTCACTCCTCTCACTTGCTGTGCCTCTCTCTCCTTTGTTGGCATCCATTGCTTCAAAACAGAAGAGCTCACCTGTGGCCCTTTTTTGCTGAAGCTCTGATTGCTAATTGAACAATTGTGCAACATGTGTTTGCCCATGTGAGGATAGTAGGAAATTTAAGTTTAGCATTTTGAATTGCAGTGTGCTCCATGTGAACACAAGAAAGAAAATTGTGCCAAATGTAGAGAATTGTGTGTAGTGTTTTGAATAAATTGTGTTTTAGAACTGCAATCTGAGTGATTGTATTTTGGCAGAATTGGTTCAGGGGTTTGGTACACGAGTTACAAGTTGTGGTCATTGTGTCTCAAGTACCACTTTTAGTGTGTAAACAACTGAGAAAAACTGTAATAAAGAAGCAATGATAACAGTACAATAGAATGTAAAACAGCAGGAGATGGGGAGCAACAAAGAGTGCTCTGAGTTTGCATATGACATGAAGTCTTTGCTAGCATGGTGTATGATATCAGCGGTGTGTTACAAAAAGAAAGAAAAAATAATTTGCAACAAGATCTGTGTCTGGGGTGTGTGTTTCACATGAGTCAAATGCTATAGGTGATTATACCCTTATCGCACCTTGGGGAAGCAAAACAAAATAAACCACTGCAAAACAGGAATCCAAACATAGTTAACACCAGTGTAAACTCAGAAACCCTGTTAATCACAAAAAACAAACAGTCCAGACCCAACTGACGGTCCGATAACTAACAGATTAAGGAGCTGCCTACAATGTGTTAAGCCACTCTGTCACTCATTGATTGATTGTTTCGTTTTGACATTTAATCCATCTGCATCTCCTCAAAAGTTCAATTAGATTATTTTCAGTGAAGCTGGAAAGCTGACGTTTCCCAGAAAGTACTAACATGTCTTTTTGAGGTTTTAAAATGCCACCAAATACCATCACCGGTGCACGTACCACCCCTAGAACCCCCACACTTTTAAAATCGCTGTTCCACACATGTCTACGGTGGCCCTGAGAGCTCAACGCACAGCAACTTAAGAAAACACATGCAAATACACAAAACACAAGCAGATTAAGAAAACATCTTCATCAATGTGACAACACATGCGCAGCATTTAGAAAACACACTGCAATACAGAAACGCTGCAAATACAGAAAGCAGCCCAGCAGATATACAGCAATACTGTCTGAATCATGTGATCACAATGTTAAAATAAACCAAAATAAACTTACATTTTAGCACATTTTCCAACACCACTGACAAATAACCGAAATGAGTCACAAACCGTGGCAACAACAAACATGTCNTGGTTATTTGTCAGTGGTGTTGGAAAATGTGCTAAAATGTAAGTTTATTTTGGTTTATTTTAACATTGTGATCACATGATTCAGACAGTATTGCTATACATCTGCTGGGTTACTTTCTGTATTTGCAGCGTTTCTGTATTTGCAGCGTTTCTGTATTGCAGCACGTTTTCTAAATGCTGCGCATGTGTTGTCACATTGATGAAGATGTTTTCTTAATCTGCTTGTGTTTTGTGTATTTGCATGTGTTTTCTTAAGTTGCTGTGCGTTGAACTCTCAGGGCCACTGTACCTGTTGCTACTAACAAAGGTATCAACAAGCAACCTTAGCCACTACTAGACCTGAGGCCTGTACTACGAAGCAGGATTTGAGGTTAGCGAGGTAACTTCAGGTTTAACCCTGGGTTTTCAGGACTACGACGGTGGTTCACTTCTTACCGGGGTAAATCGCCAAGGTAACTTATGCTGCGTCGGAGCAGGTTAGGTTCAAGATAAGAGATAAAAGCACCGCCTACTGACCAATCAGTTCTCTTGGAAAATGTCGTAACCAATCACAGAAGATCCCGTGGAGCTCGGATTGTGAGAGGGTCTCTTCTATGCAGAGACTGGCAAAGCTCTTTGGCTTTCCCTGACGGTTTTTTATATGAGAGAAATAGATTATCGTCAGAGAATGACTTACCTGTGACAGCTTCTTGAGCCGTATGTTGCCAGTGGGACACGTCGGAGTCGTGCACTTACAGTCCCACAGACTGACTGACTGCGTTACTTTGCTCATTTCTTTTTTTTCCTAAGCAATATCAAAGTCATTTCACTGAGCTTTTGTGTCCTGATATCATCCTACAACAGAGACTGATTGAAGCACTAAAGCTTGTACTTGTTGTACTTATAAGATATGAAAGTAAGCCTACTTACCGCTTTGAATTATGTTTTTATATTTATTTATATTATTTGCTCCGCTTGACACCACTGGGGTTACAGCTGAAACAATAAGACTAAAGTTCTCATACACCCCATAAGAGTACATTGAAGCAACACATTAATTTAATGGAATACACAAATGTAATCAGATCTTCTCGTGCCCTAATGATAGGACAGTGATATTAGAAGCCTTTTAATTTACACATTCACACAGTCAGCTGTCCTTCCTGCATTTGGCAGCTGCAGCTGTGTTGCTTTTAGCTGGAATTTGTGTTTAATATGTCTAATAATTAATAATTAATTAATGTGTCTAATATTATAGTTTGCTCTCCGTTTGTAAACATGCCGCTCTGCTGACAGTAGACTTGTCCATGATTGCGATTGGTCATATGCTGCAAACACCGCCCCTTTTATGTGAACGCGCTCATAGCTGGATTGGGAAACCCTGGGTTGACTTACTGAGTTGATAACCAGCGTTGTAGGACCGCTTAGCGGGATTGCCTTTGTTAGGTTAAGTGAAGCTAGATAACGAAAAGATACCCTGGGTGTGCTGAACTCGCTTCACAGTACATGCCTTTGTAGTCACAAAACTGTCAGCGACACCTATTTCATGGGGACACGTGAATGAGCTTTGTGGAGTGGCCAGGCACTAAACAACAACAACAACAACAACAACAACTTCAATATCAATGACAAACAGCTGACGGAGAGCCATGAGCACAAAAACAAGCACAACTTACCTTTCTTCCTTTACCTTTCTGTGTGAGAGTGACATCATCAACATCCAATCAGAATTAAGAAGGAGAAAGATGGTGGGTATCAAGCTTTACACTTTGGAGCAGGTAGAGTTCTTCCAAGGTGCATGGAGAAGGGAAAAAAATCATATAACACTTGTAAAATAAAGAACAAATTAAATGCGAGCCTTCATCGGGGTCATCATACAATGATTGATGAAATATTCCAGTGCTCAGGAAGCAACGTATACAGCCTCCTGGTGATGACAGTAATTCAAACTTTTGCGAACAGTGTGTAACAGTGTGTTTTTTCACCAGTGTTTTCTTTCTGGGAAATAAACAACCGCAGAGCATTAACTGCTGATGTGAATAACAGCTGCAGGGGCCCAAAGTTAAATCCATTTTCCTCATTACAGCTTCCAGTCCCAGAGCAGCACTTCCCACACTTGTGAATATTCAGTCTGTCACTAAAAATTGGTCATGCATGTCTAAGATCAAACGCTGCTGGAGGGATCACACGCCTTAAGAACCATTATTGATTGACAAATAATTTTCCACAGATGGCTGCATCCTACAGAAATCAATCATTCCTGTGTTTTGGACCTGCTTAATGTTTTGCTCATGGATCTGTGTGCTCAGGGTCACGAGCACATGTACCGGTGGCAAACAAATTAGGTGATGCATGGTGTGTGTGGGTGCTTGGATGCCTCGAAATATGCTCTGACTGCATGGGGATCAGCTGATAAAATTTATTTTTAACTTCATTCTGGAGGGAGCGAGTTACCCAAAATGGCTGCAAAAGAATCAGATTTTTTAAATAATCCAATGCACTTCAGCAGTAACCACTTAGCAGGTAATTAGTGGGCTGAAACAGATCGTCCTTTGAGAACAGAATGCTACTTCTTTTGGTTGAAGGAATGAAAGGTTGACCACCAGTATTTGCTGATCTGCAGGGACTTGCGGTCACAACTTTTTTCAAAACCAAAGTCTAAAAATCAAACTTGTTGATGCATGTAATGTTTTCCTGCACAGTCTTTTTTTTTCTCCCAGAGATGAATTAGTTTGTCCCTTTCTGAGCCCTGCAGTTGTGTGCATGTGTGTGTCGCTTTGAGTAGATGCGTGTGTTATTTGCAATGTCAAGTTGAAGTAGAACCGGCCAAGATCAAATGTTATGATAAAAGCTCACTGAGATTGGACCATTTGACAGCTGTGAGGAGCAGGGAAAAACGAGTTAAATCACAAGATAAATAAAAATAATACAGTTGAAGCAACAAAATTATGAGAAAATGCTCTCCGTCATCGATACCGCCTGAAAATGTGTTGACAGTGAAGCCTGGGACTCAAGCTTTTTCTGCTGGCACAGCTTGACTCAGGAAAGCCTGGCCTGAGCCCGCTTTTATGTGGTTGACATTCTTTTCGTTTGCTTTCAATCACCGTTACGACACAGAGGAGGCCAGATTTCCCCCAGCTGTTTGAAGGGCTTCAGAACAGTGACTCTCCAGAGGAAGTGTCCATTTGACTGGATTACACTTAACGCTTCCTCACAACCACAGCTTGACTCAGGCACTGATTGGGGAATCCTGCAGCTTTCTGTCTGTCTGTCTCAGGATCATTTCTTTTCTTTCATTGATTTAACCTTAGACTCTAACGGGACTTCACAATCTCCCTTTTAAATCTCGTCACTGAGGAAAATTGAGTTTCCAAAATCTGTTTTCTGTGAACTGGAAAAGCACTGGTTCTTTGATGTATTGAAAAGCAGATCTTTAGAATATGTAACATTTCTGCAGTAACCCTAACTCCACTTGTCTTGACAAGTTGCTAGACTTTGGTAGGCACTTTCTCTCCCTCCCCTTTGATCGATTTTCCTCAGTCCTTAGATCTTGTGGTTTACAACAGCAGAGTCATATATTGTTTTTAATCATTTGACTACTGAAGTATAAAAATAAAACACGTTCCCCAAATGTCCCAGTATGTATGAGCATGCACACTGTAAATCGAGGGTCAGACCCATCAAAAAACTGAACTATCACATACAAAGCTAAGAAAGACACAGCAGTACAGGGTAAAAAGAAGCTGTGGTATGTCGTATGGCATGAATCATTTTGTCAGATGTGGTAATAAGTCCTGGCTGTTGGACGAAGGCACTCAAAAGTTTAGTTTGTCCAATACTTTATAACAAAGTACCTGCGAAACTAATGACAGCTTCACGGAGTGGCTAGCATGGCTGTAGTCTCTTAATCTTGTTTAACGTTGTAAAAATTCTCTCTCTACAATATCTAAGGTACTAAGGTACCCACAACCCACTCCTTTATGCACTGAATAAACCCACCCAGCATGAGAGCTGTTGCAGTCATCCTTGGGGATCTTTCATAATTACTTGGATGGAAATGCCTTTCACATATCTTTTCTCTACCAAATTAGACAGTGGTGGCCATGTGCCAGTTCAAATTTTTCATTAAAGTTCACTTGTGAAAATGGTGTCACCAACAAGCTGGTAATAATATCTCCACTTTCCTCAGTTATAGCTGCCAACTTATGGACTTTTAGCAGGTGAAAAGGATAAACAAAGGAATGATTTTGTGATCTCAGAAACTCAGAGTGTTGGGGCTAACAGAAGGACAACAGGAGCATGTTGTGGTTCAAAGAAGAGCGGTACAGGCCCCAAACGCAGACAGCACGGGGGCAGAGTTGATGCAGATCAGAAGGTAATTTATTGAAATAAATGGCAGGAACAGGCAGGATCAAGAACATGGAAACACTGCAACACATGGACAAAACCCAGACGAACTGACAAAGAACAAAGGAACGGGACTGATAGATATAGTGAGTGGCTGATGAATGAATGAGAGGCAGGTGAGCAGACTGGGAAAGGTAGGGCCTCCTTTACTTAAATAAAAGTACTAATACCACACTGGAAAAATACTCCACTACAAGTAAAAGCCCTGCTTTGTGACGATGCATTTTCCAGCTGAACCAAGAAGGTTTTAAATACTTTATTTAGCTTAAGAAGTAGGAGAATTTTCTCAACACATAAAGGAACACTGAATCTTTCAGTTTATCAGAAACATTCAAAATCACCAAATTTCGAGATACGTGGTTTTCATTGGACAGGAAGGGTGAGAATAGTTGTTGTCTGAAAATATCTAAAGCTGTCAGACAAATGTAGTGGAGTAAAAAGTACGATATTTGTAGAAGTATAAAGTTGCATGAAATGAAAATACTCAAGTACAAGTTTGTACTTAAGTACAGTAGTTGAGTAAATGTATTTAGTTACATTCCATCACTGAAGGACGGTGAGAGACGTGTAAGGGGAGTAGAGCAAAGAAAAGATGGATGGAAACTACTAAATATAAGGAGAAAACAAAGAGGGAGTTTATGAGAGGAGGATTAGAGAATAAAGAGTAAAGAAAACTTCTGCTAGAAGACAAACTGTATTGTGTTTCACATTATACTGTATGATGACACCGCGGGTGGCTTCTGCATTGTATTTTCAACTATTCTGACTTTATGAACGCAGCTGTTGTGGAGCTGTGAGACACAGGCTGCCTTTATATTCTGTGAGCTTTGCTACTGGTTTCCACCCATCTCATCACCTCTGCGCACCCTCTGTCACAGCCCACCCCTGCGTATCTGATTGCCTCCCAGCCGCGCCGGAGTAGCACTTGATGTGCAACAGATTTCGACAAAATGCGGTTCAGAAAGTTCAGACAGCCATAAAAAAAAACTCTGGCGGCGTCCTGCTTATCTCCATTTCAAACTGCAGAGGTCCCAGGATGTCTTTCAGGGCGATGTGGTCGATCACTGTGGGCATCTCCGGAGGTACTGCCTCGTCTGAACATGAAATGAAATGAATGAATCAGACTCATGTCACTGTGTGGCTGTGGTGAACATGCACCTAATGAGGACACTGGAATATTCCAGAAAAACAGGAGTGATTCACTTCCTGTTGAGGAGTGTTGTTATACTTGAATTCCTTATTATTGATTTCTTGTGAGGTTGGTCATAAAGAAATGACATTACATATTATTATATTACAGTAAATAGCATCATATTTTCCACATTAAAAATGACCTCAAATTAAAAATGAAAAGTTGACATGGGGGCAGTGGAACAAGCTGTAGACACAACATAGACATATCTTCTCATAAAGTTGTTGTGGCTAACATGTGAGCAAACAAGTACTTATTTACACATCCTGCAGATAGGCAGCAACATTAGCATTCATCATGTTTCAGGTGACAAATTTAAGTCCAATATTCACTCTTCTTTTAGCTCTGGTTTTGGTCTCCACCAACTCCTGAGGGAAATATCTCGCTCTTTAGCTGCTAAATGCTCAGGTATGTTCACAAGCTAGTCGCTAACTGCTGAGCTTTTTTGCAAAAAAAAAAAAACAGCTGCCTGCAGAGTATGGAAACAACATCCCTGGGGTATTTGAAGTGAGATGGGGAAGGGTAGAGCACAGATAACTTTCAGAGGGGCTAAAACAGGAGGACTAAGTTTCATGGCAGACGGGATACAGGGTCAGAGAGGTCCAGGCAGGGGGGGCACTGGGAGGGGGAGGCTTCAGAAGGCATCAGGTTAAATCTGTCGTAAATGTCCTTTTCCTCTTTGTCATTTTATGGAGTTATGTGGAGTTTAGTTAATTCCTTCTTCTGCTGATTGTTACAGGCAGCATGTGATAAAATGGTTTTATCGGTACAAAGATACCTGAAAACGTTCATGAACCGCACACAGCCCACTAACAAGCAAATCAGCTCGTAAGCCAACCTGACTCTGATCCACTTATCCATTGTCTCGCAGCTTATCTGGCTCAGAGTCAGTGTGGCTGCAGGATGAGCAGAGGTGAGCTCAGATGTTGTTTTCTCCAGCAGCCTCTTCCAGCTCCTCTTGGGGATCCCATCTGGGAGGTGTAGATGCTGGAGGTCCCTTTCCAGAGAGTCGCGGCTCCAACCTCCTGCCGGGTGGTGTTTATCTTTTGTCACTTTATCACAGGCCGTGAGGCCAGTCGGCCTGTGGAGAAGCTTTGTTCTTGCTTCACTGTGCCAATGAATATAGAATAACAATACGAAAATAACAATAACTATAATAAAATAACAGACAGGCAGGTTCCTAACCTTGGCTGTGAGTTTTGGTTTGGCTTTATAACTGCAGAATGTAAAACTATACAGTGGAAACTCTGAAGACTCAGGATGGCTATGTAAACTTCAGCTGCAAGCAAAAACACTCAACAGATTGCCAGACTTACAGACTGAGCCATGTCTGTGCCTCAAAACCCAACGATCTTCGATTTCATCTTGACCGAAGGGGAAGCTTTACCATGTGAAGAACTCAGCCCTGTTCCCTAGAAATGGCAGTTACATACAACTCATTTTCAACAGCAAGTATATTTTGAAAGAAGCACATCGCCGCTCTGTGTACATTTTCTCACAACCTAATGAGAAAATTGTTAAGTAATGTAGCTGCCAAGTCTGAAAATGTTGATAATGAACTCATCAGCAAAATGTTGACTCGTCCTAAAATATCTCCCCACACAATATCCGATCGTAGCGGTTAAAGAATGATTCAGCTTCTTTGTTGGTTATTTATATGTGCTTAAAGCACATGGTTAAGGTTAGGGAAAGACCGTGGTTGTGGTTAGATATTGAAAAAGTTACAAGTCACTTGAAGCACAAGACTACGACTTGTTTTCAGTCACATTTCCATCATCCATAGCGGCAGATTTTTCACAGGTCAATACAGAACATGCAGCTGAATGAAGATGTATCAACCTTGATTTGAATACACTTTTTAAACTGTGTATCTATTGATCTCAAGCATGTTTAATATGAAGAACAGAATTTTTTTGGCTCTGACAATGACAGAAAATATTTGGTCTTGGGAAGAATCAAGAGAGAAAGAACTAAACTACAGCTGTTGTTTAATGGTCATCAAGAATTGCGTTGAACAACCGTATGTAATCACGGACAAAATAAGCCCAAATGCTTTAAAACAGAGCACAGAGTCCGTGTAAACAAATGACCCAGGCATCTCAAATAAGTTCCATCTCAGCTTTGAAGTTACCATACCTTCTCAGTCGTAATAAACTTCATTTCACACCTAATATAAATGATTGGGTTCATGTCACTTTTTACAACTTGTTTTATGGTCTCATTTCACCTTGTATAACCTGGCTGAATGAGCAAACACATTTAGTCCGGTTACTCAACCCACCACAGACCTTTGATCCTCAGAGCAGGATATTAATCAAACACTAGTCAAATTAGGAGAACACTCCCAATGACAGAGGGCTGTGGGAATCAGTGTTTTCCTCATTAACATTAAGAGATCCCCTATAAAAGTTAATGGACGCCCATTAGAGAGGAAAATCTTTAATTTGGGAGGTCCCACTCTGTAGCATGTTGACGAAATAAAAGGCCTGCTCCAGTTGTCATCTGTGTTTTCACACCAAAGTTGTCGTTTTTTTGTAGCGCTCTGCAGTGGTGGCTGACAGTGTGAGCACAGCACAACACCATGGCAGTATATGACTCATAGGGGGCCCTACAAGTTTGAAAAATGGACTTAAGTTTATGTAAAAATGTATTTAGTAAATTGCAGCCAGATTTGTCTTTGCTGCTCAGTATCCTAACTCTTATTCTCCAAGCATGTCCTGTTAAGAGTCCAAAGAGGGGACAGTTAAAGACATGAGGAACATTTACCTTCTTCATTACCTACTTTTGGTTAGTGATATCACAATGAGTAACATATTCAAGAATGAGGCACAAACAGAATAGCAAATGTTTTATTGAATGTGTATGTGTTTTAACAATATGTGTGTGCANAGCTGATTGGTGTAGGGGGGAGTGCACCTAAATCAGTTCATGGGAGCTCTTTAATAGATTCTTTGATCATGTTTAGAACCGGTAGAAGATACAGTTTAATTGAGATTATAGTAGAGTGCAACTGTATTTTAAGGTTTTGTATATTGTTTGTTATGTGGCTATGGAATGGGAGGGCAGAATCCCCTAGGTTGGTAGCATCAGCAGGGTATTTAAGGCTGCCAGTTGCACCATACGTTTGTTGTTGTTGTTGCTGCTGCTGCTGCTGCTGCTGCTGCTGCTGCTGCTGCTGCTGGTAGGACCACGGTGCTCCTGGTCCACAGTCCATCTTCATGTCTGTATGTTTATTTAAATGTCGGTGAATAAACACCCGGTTGGTTAAACACAACCTCTGCCTCAAGCCTCCTGCCTTGCAATCCAGCCGCTACATGGCCATCCTAACAAGTGGTGTCAGAGGTTGGGGCCCACGCCGCTGCAAGTGCGAAGAAGTCGGGGGCCCACACTGAGCTGAAAGTGGTTTTGAAGCCGGGGCCTGTGCTGCAGTGAGGAGTTAAGAATGACTAGAAGTGGAAAAAAGCATGACCAACAGGAGGAGCCCGATGATGTTGTAGGGGGAGCAGTTGACCAGGGGGCCATGGCAGCCAGCAACCAAGGAGAAAAGCTGGATGAGCTGGCAGGTCTGGTCAAATCTCTCATCGAGTCTCAAGCAGCCAGAGACCAGCAGAGAGACAGAGAGCTCTCCCGACAGGAACAAAGATGGAAGAGCATGCATCATCAATTTCAGCAGATACAGTTACAAGTGAATGAGATGAGAACTGATGGCAGACGTGAGCTGGCGGAGCTGGGAGAGAGGTGCAAGCTCAAGGGCATGGGGTTGATGACCCAGATGAGGGGACGAGTCAGACAAACTTCAGGCCTCAGACTGAACCTCCAGTCCGCCGAGAGCCAAAGCTGCTTCCACTGTCTCCAGAGGATGATATTGAACATTTTTTGACAACAAAGACTGGCCCAAGTCTGTCGATGGCCAAAAGAGGAGTGGGCTGTTCGTCTTGTCCCTCTGTTGACAGGTAAAGCACGTAGTGCCTATGTGCTCATGGACTTTGCAGACTCTGAAAATTATGACAACGTGAAAGCAGCAATACTGACCAAATATGAAATCACAGCAGAGACTTACCGCCGAAGATTCCGGTCTTTGGAAATTCTTCAAGGAGAGACTCCAAGAGAGCTGTATGTTCGCCTGAAAGACTTGTTCTCCAGGTGGGTTAAACCTGAAAAGTCCACAGTAAAAGAGATATCAGAAATGATAATTCTTGAACAGTTCTTGAGGATGGTGCACCCTGATCTGGAAGTCTGGATTCGCGAGCATGATCCTCCTACTGCAGAGAAAGCCGCTCAGCTGGCTGAAGTTTTTACATCAGCCAGAACAGGGACCAGACATGCCACGTTTGGTCGAGAAAACAACTTTGTCCACAGACATAAGCCTGCTGGAAGTGAGTGGGGGGTTGGTCAGACTCAGAATAGAGTATTTTCAAGCGGTAGGCAGTTTCGATCTAGCAACACAAACAAGTTAAATCCTGCTAAAAGCACTTCTTTCAGATCTCCCAAACAAGATGTACGATGTTACCTGTGTAATGGAATTGGCCATACTCAGCACTCCTGTCCACTTATGAACCAGACTAAGCCATCTCTTTTTTGCTCCGTGCCTAGGCCAACTACACAGGTAGCAGTTACTGAGAAAGCCCGTACTGCACCAGTGTTAGTGAATGGCCAGCGAGAAATAGCTCTCTTAGACACAGGGGGGTTTCAGTCAGTGGTTCTGTCCAGTCTAGTGCCAAGGGAAAAGTGGAGTGAGGACAAAATCTGCATAAGTTGTATTCATGGCGATGAACATGTGTATCCTACAGCTGAGGTGTATGTGACAGTGGGGGGTCAGACGTTTCTTTTGCCAGTAGCATTAGCCTCAAAATTGCCATATGCTGTCGTTCTGGGCAATGACATCCCCACTCTCCTTGATCTGGTGCAGCAGACAGATAATGAAAAACCTATTACACTTAACCCAGTAGCTCAGGAGGTTCAGAGCTTAGGGCAAGAACACAGAGAGGTCCCATTGTCTGAAACTGCAGTAGTTTCAGTCACTGACACATCAAACCCTTGTGTTATGGTTGCCACCAGAGCTCAGAGTGTAGGGGAAGTCTTGAGGGAGTTGCCATTTTTGGGGGTAGAGTTGGAAACAGGTCGAGTTAAACTTTCTAAGTCTAAAGCAGAGAGGAGGAGAGAAAAACTCAGGGGTACAGCTAGGAAAGGGAGAGATGAGTTAACTAAGCCAAACCATCCATTAGATGTAGATCTGCCACCAGATGTAGGGACACTGCAGAGGGAAGATCCAACTTTAAAGCCTTGGTTTGGGAAAGTGACAGAGGTTGAGGGAGTCAAGCAGGGTAACCCAAGCTGTCTTGATGAAGCCACCTATGTAGTTAAAGATGGTATTCTGTATCAGTGTAAGGGTAATGTTGAGGCTTTAGCTTTACCACAGCAGTTAGATACAGGGTTATGGATCTCGGACATTCAGTACCATGGGCAGGGCATATGGCATTTCAAAAAACTTTGTGCAGGATTGCCAGCCGTTTTGTGTGGCCAGGCATGTACAGCCAGGTTTCCCAGTTTTGTAGTTCTTGTGAGACATGTCAGCTGACATCAGGGAGGAGGGTTGCACGAGCCCAGCTACAGCCGTTACCAATTATTGAGACACCGTTTGAAAGAATAGGTATGGATGTAGTAGGACCATTAGAAAGGAGCTCCTCTGGAAATAGATACATTCTAGTTATATGTGACTATGCCACACGCTATCCAGAAGCATTCCCCCTTAAGTCAGTGAAAGCCAGAAATGTTGCCAATTGTCTAGTACAACTATTCTCTAGGGTAGGGATACCGAGAGAGGTTTTGACAGATTGTGGAACAAATTTCATGTCCAAGTTGCTACAACAGGTTTACCAGCTATTAGGAATAAAGGGAATTAAGACCACCCCCTATCATCCTCAAACAGATGGGCTTGTGGAAAGGTACAATCAGACATTAAAGAACATGCTGCGCAAGTTTGTGTCCCATACAGGAGGTGATTGGGATCAATGGCTGCCATATTTGCTTTTTGCCTATCGGGAGGTGCCACAGAGTTCCACAGGTTTCTCACCATTCGAACTTTTGTATGGACGTCAGGTGAGAGGGCCACTTGACCTCCTGAAAGACTACTGGGAAAGTCCATCATCAAGAGAAGAGAATGTTGTGGAATATGTGATTAGAATGAGAGAAAGGTTGGAGGAAATGTCAGCTCTGGCCCAGGAGACCATGAGGATGGCTCAACAGAACCAGAAGAAGTGGTATGACCAAAAAGCTAGGGAGAGGGTTTTTGAACCAGGCCAAAAGGTGCTGTTGTTGCTTCCTACCTCTGACAGCAAGCTGCTGACTAAATGGCATGGACCTTATGAAGTCACCAGACGGATTGGTAAGGTCACATATGAACTGTATATGCCAGAGAGAGCAAAAAAACGTCAGACATTTCATGTGAATTTATTGAAGGAATACCAGGTGCGCCAAGAGCCAGTAAATCAATTGTTTGTTCGTGCAGTCCAGGATGAGGAGGTGACCGAGAAGTTCTTTCCAGGCAGCACAGTGCAATCTAGCCCAATCGATGTGTCTCATTTGTCAGTCTCCCAGCAGGAGGAGGTGATGCCTCTTCTGGACCCAGAGCTCTTCCGAGATACACCAGGTTTCACCACCCTTGTCCAGCACAAGATTCGGCTCAAGAAAGATGCTCCAGTGCGTCAGAAGAGTCATAGGATACCTGAGCGGTTGGTGCCTGTGTTAAGGAAAGAAATTAAGTTGATGTTGGAGTTGGGCATAATTGAGGTATCCAGCAGTGAGTGGTGCAGTCCTGTTGTTTTGGTACCCAAAAAAGATGGCTCGCTAAGATTTTGCATTGATTTTAGATACCTGAATGCTGTGTCTCTATTTGATTCATATCCCATGCCCAGATTGATGACCTGGTGGAGAGAGTTGGTAGAGCAAAGTACATCACCACTTTGGACCTGAGTAAGGGTTATTGGCAGGTTTCATTGGCACCAGAAACGCAAGCGTTAACAGCCTTTAAGACTCCATTTGGTATGTACCAGTTTAAAGTGATGCCATTTGGCCTCCAGGGGGCACCGGCAACTTTCCAGAGACTAATGAACCATGTGCTGAGAGATGTGTCCGACTTTTCAGCTGCCTACTTGGATGATGTGGTAATTTTTAGTCAGTCCTGGGAAGAACACGTGTCGCATCTGCAACAAGTCCTGCAATGCATCAGAGATGCAGGGCTGACTATTAATCCACAGAAGTGTGCTGTGGCCCAGAAAGAAGTCAAATATCTGGGATATGTGACTGAGTTTGGGAAAATCAAGCCTCAAGTGGGGAAAGTGGAGGCCATTCAGTCATTTCCTGTCCCTACCACAAAGAAAAAGGTGAAGAGTTTTCTGGGCCTGGTGGGGTGATATAGGAAGTTCATTCCTCACTTTGCAGAGCGCTCAGATGTGCTAGTCAACCTCACAAAAATCACAGCACCTAATAAAGTACACTGGTCCGAGGAGTGTGAAAGAGCTTTCAGGGAGCTCAAAGACTCAATCTGCACCCATTCAGTTCTGCACACCCCTGACTTTGACAAGCCGTTCACTCTACAAACAGATGCCTCTGGAGTGGGCCTTGGAGGTGTCCTGTTGCAGGAAGTGGACGGAGAGGTGAGGCCAGTTGTGTTTCTGAGTCGAAAGCTTCTAGACAGAGACCAGATATTCTACAGTGGAGAAGGAATGTTTGGCGATGAAGTGGACTATTGATACTCTTAGATATTACCTGCTAGGATGACACTTCTACCTGGAGACTGATCATCGTGCCCTCCAATGGTTGCATAGAATGAAAGATGCCAACATGCGCATTGCTGGATGGTACCTGGCCCTGCAGCCATATAGCTTTACAGTCCGCTACAGGTCAGGGAAAACGAACACTGTGGCTGACTGTCTGTCTCGGATTCATGAAGTTTGAGGTACTGTACTCTTTAAGGAGAGGGGGGAGGAAATGTAATGAAGGTAGTCTTCATTACCTACTTTTGGTTAGTGATATCACCATGAGTAACATACTCAAGAATGAGGCACAAACAGAATAGCAAATGTTTTATTGAATGTGTGTGTGTTTTAACAATATTTGTGTGTGCAGGTCCTGTGTTGTCCTCAACAGGGAATGAGTTGAAACGAGGCCTGCAAAAGAAACATTTTGTTAGTTGGTAGCCTGAACAATGTTCTT
>NTHP01000229.1:479770-500008 GCA_003416845.1 Oplegnathus fasciatus | reverse complement strand
TGCTGCAGTTGCTGCTGCTGGTAGGACCACGGTGCTCCTGGTCCACAGTCCATCTTCATGTTTGTATGTTTATTTAAATGTCGGTGAATAAACACCTGGTTGGTTAAACACAACCTCTGCCTCAAGCCTCCTGCCTTGCAATCCAGCTGCTACATGGCCATCCTAACAAGGGTCTATGATGCAGTGACTCAATAAGTCTCTTTCATTCACTTCAATGCATGAGCTCCCTGCCTGACTCAATTATGGTTTCCATCCTTGTGTAGTGGAGCTCAAAACTAAATGATAAAAAGAGCTGGTGAAAGTACCTGCAAATTCATACATTTGCTCTTGCATTTAACTGATAAAGCTATAAACACGACATAACATGATAGTCATCTTCATCGCGACTGTGGTTGGTATTTATTTTTCAGTGTTTGCACATCTTCTTCTTATGTGAGTTGAATAAAATTTCCAACAGCAGCTCTTTAAGGAGAATGTACCTGTGGTCATATTCAAGTCATGTTAAACTGTCATATTTTAAAATAGAGCATGACAGGAAGTTCCCTCGATACAAAAAAATAGCAGGTGCCTGTTCTACTATGATATCAGTGCTGTACTGATTCACTTGGATTTAATTAAAAACAATCGTTTTGAAAAAAAATCGTAAAAAATCATTCTTCAAAGTTGTCTTAAAGCGAGCCTGTGTTGCACTCTTGATACACTCAGGCTTTGCCACTACAAGCTTTTTGACTTTTCTCTACTGGTGCTCCTGTTGATCATGTTTCAGATAAACATCATGGGTGGATATTATGGGGGCGACAGGGAGCTCTGGACCTCCCCATCCTGGGAAAAACATGAGTTGTCCCCCTCAATATATCATTGTAAACATGTAAACTGTATAATTTTAAATAATATAATAATATGCACAGGAAGCACTTGTGCTATATACAGTGGAAACTTCTTATAGTGATCACGTCTGTCCGGGTCAAATTGATCACTATAAGCAGATGATTATTATAACCGAATTTTTCTCATGCCGATTACCATCTAATTGAATATTTATTACATGAATATAAAGTAATGAAACGGACAGCTTTTACTGGGGTACGCTGACGAGGGCGGCTTTAACCACAGGTGCTTTCCCGGTACACATTCGTTTTTCTGTCTCCATCACCAGCAGCTGACTGTTTCTCGTTGTTTGAGTCGACTACACAAGACAGCCTGAGGAACACCAAGTTTCATTGCTGCATCTCGTTGGCTCGTTTTTGACAGTTTGTCATAACCTTTGAGGCGACTACGTTTTTCATTGAGAGAAAATGACTGTCTTCTTCCTGGCATGATGTCAATGTGCACGCCGCACCAGGCCTCAGGTAGCGAGCAGGTACCGCGAGGCAAAAGTATCATGGGAGTAAAGTGAAAAAAATAGAATTGCCATAGTTTTATAAATGTTTACTTATGTTGTCATGTATGAAAAGACCCAAAATGAACACTGTAAGCGGACTACTTGATTACTATAAGCAAATTATTTAAACAGCATTTGTATAGGAATGATTCTGTCCCAAACTTTTTGATCCATATAAGCGGTTGATCACTGTAACCGTGATCAATATAAGCGGGTTCCACTGTAGATGAAAAACGCGTTTTTAAGTTTTGAAAGACTGCGCCAACCCCCTTATATGCCTCACCGTGGTTTGGTCCACTGGCTCTCATCAGCCAAACTTGGACCTTGAACAGCTCGTACAACCATTAAGTTATCCGTTAACCAGTATATGTGTTTCTGCTGGTAATGTTTTGCTAGCAGGCTGCCACATCACAAAATAAAACAAAACATTCTGCGATCAATCACCTGATCCACCTGATCCACCTGATCCGCCCCCCCCTCCCGAATGTGTTACAAAATCCAGTCAGTTCAAGTTAACGGCACAATTTTAAAGAAAATGAGCTTAGTCAGATATTTATCAAGGAAAAGAAAAGCAGACGAGGTAAACAGAACATACCGGGCTGGAGAATGACGAGCACAGTCAGCTAATGTAAGATAGTTTATTTTTGAAAACCATTTTGAAAACCAAAAAATTGCAACCCTGTAACTTTTAAAGAAACATTACAGAGGGGGGTTTCCCTCTTAACAAATCTTTGGCCGAGGTTACAGAACACGCTGTGTAGTAATTAGGGTTTCCTCTCTATACATTTAATATATTACTAACATTTACAACAGTACTTTTGGCAGTACCTTTGGTGTCCCTTTCAGGAATTGCTCTAAAGAAACTATGAAAATGTTTATTGTCCCCCCAACAATGAAATTAAATATCCACCCTTGATAAACACAACAATCTCTTTAAAGCAACTGACTCCAGAGAATCTTGGGAAATGAAGGCAAATACAATGAGCCATTATCTTGTAATTACCACTCTGCAAAAGTTGCCCTAACCCTAACCCTAATCGTCTTAATTTCACAATATCCAGCTCAGTGTGTTCAATGCTAATAGCTGTTCCCTCTTACTTTCACTAAAAACTATTTCAAAAAACCTTTAAAAGACTCCATTATTATTTCCTGTTGATACCTGAAGACGGCCCCTGACCAAGAGCTTGCCTTAATAAATAATATTGTATAGATTTGAATGTGTGGAAGCTTTTCCTACAGTACCACTATACATTGAATTAAGGCTTCAGCAACTCCAACAAGCTTTATCTGGTGAGCAGGGATCTTTATATAAAACCAAAAACAACAAATTAGCAATCCTGACTAAAACCTCCTGCCTAAAAAAATACTGCTCCCACAGACCATACTGTGAGAGCAGTGGAAGACTTTAATAAAGAGGACAGCTGTGGCTCATTTGAAGGCAGTTGAGGAAATAATAAACACATAAATTGTTGAGTGTTTTAGACGTATCAAAGTTTTTATGGACCACTATGGATTTTGTTCTGTTTTAACAGTCATCTAACCAGTATAGCTGCAATAAAAATCTCGATAAAGCCATGCAAAACAATAAAATTTACAATTAACAAACAATTTTCCATCATATGTAAAGTCTTAAGTCTCATCTGAAAGCTACTAATGTGCAGTGTGGGAGTGGTGTGTGACAAGCTGTGTGTCACAGTACCAGCCTTTCACGGTCAACAATGTTAACGACTAGCAGTAGGCTTTTTATGCCCATTTTATAGCGCACTATTACACTCTTGAAACATTTGCTTACAACTGGAGGGTAAGCCACATAAAACTACTGTAGGTGCACTCCTGCTGGTCTGTCAATTTCTGAACTGAAATTCTGTTTCTTTCATTTTCTATCACCTTAAAAAAAAACCCTCACAAGGTTGACACAAAGTGGTTATAAATATCATTTACAGTCACTGTACAGTGCAGTAAATTAAACAAATGTCTTGTTCTGTTGCCAAAACTATTAAAAGTATTATCAGCTTTTATGTATCAATGTAAAACCTTTTCAGTCTTGCTGATTTTCTCTCCCAACAGTATACTGCAGCTCATTGCTCGAAACCCATGGGGCTTTATGAGGTACTTAACGTTACTATTTTAATAGAGAAACACAAATGCAAGATAACATAATGCACATGTTCTGTACGCAGATTTATTCATCTGTCTGAAGATACAGGATAAGCACTGTAACAACTCTCTCTCATGTACCAAAAACATGCGCTCCACTTTCTCATGGGAAATGGCTGATCTCAAATCCAAACGTCTTTGTGTTAATACGTATATAATAGATATATATGACCAAATCTTGTTTAGTTTATTACTTTATCACCAATCCTCCTACAACTTGGACCACTTAATATTTATGTTGAGCTGCTGTAGGACCTGAAGGTGAACAGGTAATGTGGCCTGCTAGATGATTTCCTCTTAATTAGTGTGCAGGATGCACTGTGAGAAGACAAACAGCGATTTGATTGAGACAGTTCTTCATATTAGGTACTCAGTTTCCACTATTTTATAGTTCATGAATGTGCAAACGACGTGATGCAATTCTGAGGCCACCGAATTAGACACTCTCCAGGCCACACCTTGAGATTCTATCCATGAAAGTCACTGGTGATGAGGCACAGCCTTGGTGTTGTCCACTGAGAATGTGCTTGACTTACTGCTTTGAATACAGGCACTGCTGGCAGTCCAGCCACACAAGGACCAGATGGTTTGGAGCCATCTGTTGTGATGCTGTTTTCCTGCGCCCTCAGGAAACCCAGTGGACTAGATAGGACCCATCCCATGTGTTCAAAGGTGAAATCCACCACCAGGGCAGAGTGCATGTTTCTCCTGCTTAATCTACGGCTCTGCACTGGGCGGAGCTTCCTCTCTAGCTCCCCTGGATTGAGGTTTAAGGTTTCCTGGGAGGTTGAGCAATCCATTAATAATTGGTACACACCCTACAGCCCCATTTTACAAAAACAGGAAACTACGCGCCTATCTGCCATTCAGCTCACTTCATCTTCAACCTCTCCTTTCTACTGCCAACTACATCCCCAACCAAGGTCAGCCTCCTCCAAGCCAAGTCTGAGAGGCCTCTTCTTCAGCCTGACGCCTTCCTCCACCACTGATGTCCATCAGCAACTTTTTGGGTTGCACAATCGTCAGGCCGTTGGCTCCAAGCATCTGCCGCAGCATTGGAGGCAAATGGATTGAACGAGTGATCGAGCGTGGACCACTGGGCCTCCGTGTCGTCAGCCTGCCCAGGATGGATGCAGGATAAATGGGGATATGTGGGAGATGAAGATCTTGAGTCCCAGCCTGGTGTTCCCACTTGACCCTGACTACATGTTTGGTTTTTCTAGGTCTGATCCAATTCACCCCCAGGTGAGGTTATATGTTTTTAAATTTCTTAAGAAAATGTTTAACTCCAGGTTTAATGTTTTTGGTAGGAGAAATTATTTTCAAAGGTGTGATATAATCAAAAGCGATATTTTGTGTATGGCTGCAACAAGTAACATAAAAAAATTCTTGTTTAATATTTAGTTATTCATTTATCAATGCGCACTCCACTAACTAAAGAGTAGGTTTTTTTATTTAATTTTATATGGTACAAAAAAGATGTTAATAAATTATTTCTAATCAGGACATTACAATAAAAAATCTGTACAAATGACAAAATAAGAGCACATGCTAATCCTTATTCTTTGTTTCTTCTGCTTTCACATTTGAGTTTCATATTTCACAGTCAAGTCAGTTTGTTTAAATCTGCCATCAACTTTCTGAACTGAAACTGAAAATGTTGCTAGTGGAGCACTTGAATTTCTGTTGGACTTTTTTTTAATTGAACTTGACACTGAATTTTGAAAAACCTGAACTTCATATTATAACATTTTCCAAAATGTTGGTTGTGAATTTGTAAATTAAAACAGAAATAAGACAAAGACAAAACACAAACTTCAAATTCAGGATACAAAATTCCATTCATTTTGCCTGGTGGCACAACTCTTTCACTGTACAGCAGCCAGATTGCTTCAAGTTATGCAACATAAAGTCCATACTGTGTAACCTCTGCATCATATTATACAGCTACAGTCTGCAAATCGCCTGTTGCAGGGCAACGACTATAAATGTAAATATTACAGCTTGTATACCATCAGTTATTATTCATGTTAAAATTTCCGCGTTAAAATCGAGTATTATATTATTTTTTAAAAGACACACAGATGTATGAACCTGGCTAAGATCTATTATAGCTGTAGACTGATTCGTCAATTTTGGGCTATTTGAGAGATATGCAACAGATCAATAAACATGTTATGAGTCAATAATATTTATCATATCTAGGGATTATTGATTATATGTAAGCCTGTAAATGTAATGCAAATTTAAAATTCAGTCGTCTGTTCTACCTTGTTAGTTACTGGAGATGAAATGACCCAGATGGAATATTCTGATAATAAAAGAGTAAATGAGATGGAAGCATTCACATTAAGATAATTTGTTTTTTTTATTTGGTGCTGTAATTACAATGTAGGCTGAAAAAATGAGGATGCAATAAATAATGTCAATTAGACAATTAGACAACAAAATAATTAAAACAATAACATATAAATAATGAGGCAAGGCAAGTTTATTGCATCGTCTAACAAAGACGCAATTCAAAGTGCTCTACATAAGATGTTAAAAGGCATTAAGACAAGACACAAAAGAAATGTAAAGCAATACAAGAAACACAGATTAAAGCTAAATTGGAATAAAACAGAATAAACAGAGAAATAAAATTTAAAAAAATCCATAGTAGTCAAAGTGCAGTGCAAGTCATGAATGAATAGTCCCAAATTGAATTTAATAAAAGGCAGTGGCAAACAGAGAAGCTTTAAGCCTCAATGGATGGGAGCAGACCTCCTGTTTTATGTGATGAATACAAACTGAATGCTGCTTCTTGTTTAGTTTTGACTCTGTGGTCAGTAAGCACACCTGTCCCAGATGATCTGACAGGTCTGGACGGTTCATAAAGTAGCAGCAGATCAGAAATGTATATTGGCACTAAAGCATTAAGTGCCTTGTAAACCAACAGTAGCATTTTAATGTCTGACACTTAAGAAGCTGGTGCAAAAATCTCTGAACTGGAGTGATGTGATGCACTTTCTTGGTTTTTAGGGAGAACTCTAGCAGCAGCACTCTGACCAACTTTTTAGAGAGACCCGTAAATGCATCATTACAGTTGGCCATTGTACCTTTAAAGACGGCCACATTTTTTTTTAACACAATACAAAGTGCATTATATAAGGTGAAGAAATACCTTAGAACAACTAAAATGAGATTCACAGAATTAGAGAAAATAAAATCAAATACAATAAATGTCTATTTCAGTGCATGTAATATCTTTATTGTAAAGCACTTTGAGCTGCATTTCTTGTATGAAAGGTGCCATACAAATAAAGATTATTATTACTATTATTATTATTATCATTATTAAATAACAACAGACCAGAAGTTATCATGCAGTTACAGTGCAGTAATAAGATGGCAGTCAATGGAATAAAGGAAATAAAAGTACAGTAAAGAAACGCATCGATCAAAGGCACAGATCAGTGTGTTTTTAATTAACATTTGTAAACATCTGGTAGTTGGTAAATGCAGCTTCATCGTACTTGGATCTGAAGGCGACACTGCTTCCTAAAGATTTAAGAGACTTACTGGGTTTACACTTTTCAAACAGATCAGTAATATTTGGGCCCAAGGATGAGGCAATAGGCCGATTTTGCTTTGCATTTACTGTAATCCATAAATAGCCATTAATACACCATGATTAATGGTTCCGTTTGTAGTCTAACACCAAGGATTCGAATAAAACAAATAATACAACAAAATGCTGAATTTCATATTTTATTAATAGTGCTGATTTTTCATTGTTTGGCCTTGGAATGTATGAATCACTTGAGCAGGCTGCTAACGAAATTATGGTGTGATATAATAAATGAATAAATAAATACCCATATAATAATGAATCATAAATAGCTATAGCACTTACAACGACAAAGGCAACGACAGTAATATGAATCTAGATCTAAAATAGCTTCTGTGGCTATTTTGTTACTTTAGAATTTATTTTTAACAGACTTCTCTCTCCATGGCTGGGTGGCTCCTGAGATTTTCTGATAAGATAACCAATGACAGACTCCTCTGATCCTCCAGCAGGAACCGTTAAGGGGTTTCTTGAGCAAATACTATAACCTTTGACGAGGTGTCGCTGACATCCTGTATGGAGCTGACCAACAGAGCATTTAATGGCAGCGGAGTGTGTAAATAACTCTGGGCCATCAGCTTTTCACACTGCCTTTTTACAGCCCTTTAAATTTACACTATGCTGTGTGAACTGTTGATCTAATTGGTTTGCAATTTACTGTGTTTTTTTTTTTTTCNNTTTTTTTTCCTTTTGTTTGGTTATTGTGAAGCACCTCACATTGTGTTCCAGGCATTAAATGTGTAAAAGAACTGACTGTGCATATGTTATGGCCACTTGCAGAGCAAATTGACCAGTACTTTAAGCATTTGAAACAGAGTATACTTCCCTCAGGGTGGGCCCAGTAATAATCACAACACATGACCTAGTGCTCCCCAGGCAGCAAAGCTGGACAAACAGTGACATCCGACCTGGCAGAATCATTCGCGTGCCCTCCCCACGTCAAATAACAATATTTGATCACTACATTTGTACAGTTTTATGGTAGTAGATACATTACCTGGTCTAACTCGCAGCCATAAATCTCATACACATTTTTAGTTGTGTCACTTACTTCTTCAGGCATATTCTCTATGAACTATGAACTACCACTTGAAACTTGTGGTTTAAAACATAAATCACATGCTTTTGCCTTGAGACATACCAGTGTTCTCTGCATTTTCTGAAAGAAAGCACTTTTGTCTTAATGCTGAAATTAGAGTTCAGAGAAAACACATCAGGCGGTGTCTACACCCTTTGACTATAAGTACACTTTCACTGTTGTATAGTCAGATATTGCAAACTGAACCTGTGGTTGAAATATTAACTGATACATGAATTAATACTTAAATGTATTCTAAAATAAAGCAAGAGTGAAAGTAAAGAGGATACTGATATCTCTCCTTGGGTTTAGATGGCTGAGAAATGCACCAAAACACTGCCATGGAGGATTTAGTGTATTCTGACGGTGATTTTGAATTTCTGGATTTCAAGTGTAGGTAGCCCTCAAGGTCCCTTTGGGCAAGACACATATGCTGGGTGTCCTCATTGACCCAGAAGCTGTCTGAGGGAGGTGATGCACAAACAGTAAAGCAATGTCAAACAAAAACAGACTGGAAAGCTCTCCTTTGAGCCAGGTCACCAATATCATAAATAACAGGTCAGAAAGTGACCCTGTTTAAACATATTTATGACAGTGAAACATAAGAATGCACTGCAAGCTAATCAGATCTGAAGAAGAGGATGGTTTCGAACTGAAAAAAGAAGTTACAGCGGTGCCGAAGTAGCTTGAAGTTGAGCAATGAAAACGAACAGGGAACGGAGAGTCAACAAACTGGACTTGCGAAAGGAATCTGATAATGTCTTCTGTGGCTCTGGAGGGTCTTCGTAAAGTCTGACAAAATAACTCCAGTGACATCACCTCAGTATTTCGGCTCAGGCTTGGAATCTACCAATTTTTACCAGAAACCGTACGCTACAAACTGAGGTTTTGGGGTTTGACAGACGTGCGTGTACCAGGTTGAAGGGATCTCACATGCACCACTATTGGGTTGTTTTTGGAGCTTGACCCTTACTAGGTACTAAAAGTTTACTAATGAGCAGAGAGTGACCACTGCACTTTAACTCCAAACAACACTGTTTATTCCTGATTTAATGGTAATGAAAAACTTATTGGCCTTATTGGCATCTCACCCTGGTTATACAGTATACTTTATATACAGTATACTTTATATGTGTGATGAAACTTTTTTTTTTTCAATTTGGATTAAAACTAATTCTAATAGTTCAAATAAAAGTGTTGATTAGAGGTGATATGCTGCTAGGCGCGTTTTGTAACCGTTGGACAGCTGTTACCCTCGTTTTTAATGAACTTTATGCTAAGCCAAGCTAACTGGCTGCTGGCTGTAGCTTCATATTTAGCATACAGACATGAGAGTTGTATTTGTAATGGGTGTGAGGTTGGACCCAAGAACAGCACAGACTGAGACCAGCGTTGGAACAGTTCAACAGTTTATTCGACAAAGCAGGGTCGCAAAAATCCACAGTAGGTACACTGGAAATAGTCCACACCAGAGCCAGCCAAAACAGTCCACTCTCCAGCAGAAACCTCCGGGGAGGGAATCCCAGAAAGCAGGAGACAGACAAGGGGCGAGCAGGCAGAGGAGTCAGAGACAGAAGACTGATCTGGTTACCTGGGCAGGGACGACGAGGAAGGGTCAGGGACAGGCAGGGTCGAAACCGGGGAAGCAATCCGAAGATAAATGCGCGAGAGCTTAGCATGCTGCTGAAGACAATCTGGCAGAGACTGAGTGGAATGAGTGGGTATAAATTAGGTGAGGGAACACAGGTGAAGGTGGTTGCACTGATCAGGTGGGAGTGGCCGGCAGGTGAGTGGAAAAGTACTGACAGAACTGGCAGAAGGGATGGAAGGCCAGGAGCAGATCATGACAGTATTGATCTTCTCGTATAACTCTTGGCAAGAAGGCGAGTGAGCGTATTTCCCAAGTTGTCAAAACATTTCTTTAAAGGTATAACGAAAAAACAATGTATAGACTCGCACAAAAACAATCCCTCTCAGTCATCACTTATGACCCAGATCGTGAGCACTTCGGACCACGAGAAACGCATGCGCTTTGAGCCTGGGAGGAGGGGCCAACTTTGAATGTTGTGTTTTCAAACAGCAAATCCTACTCGTTATACCTTTAACTATAAATGGGTAACTTGGTCTATGAATCTGTGCAGGTACTCATAATCTCATTTCGGTGATAAGCAAAGCTATTAACACCTATAAGCCTCAGCTGTACTTTATGTTCAGTGCTAATTAGCAAATGTTAGCACACTAGCATGCTAAACTAAGATGGCGAAGATGGTAAACATTCACATTTACTGTGTATGATAAATGGACAAACAGACCATGGCCAATCAACAGTTCTTCCCCCAATGCCATTGTGTTCCTGGTTAAATTTCTTAATGGCTCAAGAGATCAACATGGTGTTGTCACCAAAAGGCTGAGCTCCCTGCCAGACTTGAAAAATTCTTGCCCACAATCAAGAAGCCAATAAAACACTAAACTGCTCCAGAAGTTCCCTCGTGACTCATCTATCACATGCACCACTGAGGGCAGCGGGAAGCAGCGAGTGGAGCGTACTGGAGAGCCCGCCAGGTAGAGAACAATGTCGTCAACCGAAAGGAGCAGGCCGTGTAGCTCACTTTGGTTTTTCAGGTCAAAAGTCGCTCATGTGAGTTTTCATCATCCTGAATTGATTGGTGAAGGAGCCGGTGTGCACAGCTGTTAGTGGTGCCTCAGCTCTGTAATTAAGAGTGATGTATACAGAGAGACAGCACAATCTTTCATTGTCAATATCACAGACATGCCATCACCTTCTGGTTATAAAGTCCTACTATACTAAGACAAATATTCTCTGATTTGTTCTTAAAGACCACGTTAAATTAAAAACACACACCTGAGTAGCTTATCTGTGGCAGGCTCTAGGCAAGACATTTGATTGACAAAAATACAACAACAAAACACAAGAGCATATGTGAAAGTCAAGAATCTGCAGCGTCCCAACGGCTCGCTGTGTGTTGAGGCGTCATCCATTAGGGTTAGTATTGTCAACCAAGCTTTAGTTGGCGCCCATGTAACCATGAGCAATGGAAACGGAGAGCTGGACACAATAACAAACCCATGTACAACCACAGAGTCCTCTACTGTGGGCCGCTAAGCATTTCTACCAGAGCTGAATCACCACTGTTGGCGGAGGAACGAGCATTTCTATGGTTTTACTAACATTTTGCTTTTTATGTTCGGATGTTTTTTTTAAAACGTTCTGCACAAATAGATATGTATCATACAAATGTAAAAAGTCCAACAATAAAAACTGTGCTGGCGGCTGCAAGTATTCTATTCAAGAATAAGGAAAGTTAAACTGCATTTAAATCAAACCAGTTCATCACCCCACTTAGCACTTCTGCTCAGCTAATCTCTGGAATGACCTGATTAATGTCTGTCCTCACTAGACCTCATGTCGTTCTCTTGATCATCAGCACTGAGCTCTGGATAAGAGCATCTGCCGGATGATGTAAATATTCACACGACCCATCCCCGTCCTCAGGGCTTCGGCTCAGCGTGTTGTGCAGCACTGAGGTGTATCTTGTAACACTTCAGGTTAACTGGCGTCAGGGCTGTAGCTACTGAGGTCACATCTTTGGTATATTGTTATGGGGATTTCCTGGTTTTAGCAAAGGTTGTAAAGGGAGTTTACATTTTACAATGAAAAACGTACACTTGGTGGATAGATTCCAGTTTTTCTTAAATCAATAGATTTAAATTTGAAATACTTTCAGGCCAATATACATAAATATTTATAAGTATTATAAGTATTTAAAAAGTATTTATTTATTCAGCATTTCGACCATGAAGTCTAATTGAACAGAAAATGTATAAATTGAATACAAAAATCCAACTTACAATTAAACATTTTTACAGTGTAGAATTTTTGGTGTGAAAGGTTGGACCCATGACCTCGGTATTTCTAAAATCTTGGCTACTGCCCTGACTGGCCTGCTTATCTACTCATAACCTCACTGTAATCAGTGATACATGCTTTCCCCTTAAGGCCACTCTGACTCTCCTTCCTGAATAGATATACCCATTTGTACAAGAATTTGATATTTTCTGAGTTCAGAGATTAGCAAAAGCGCCTTTGTGTACCTCAGTCAACAATGACTTCAAAGTTAAACAGCAGTTACCTGATATACTTGACTCCTAAAGCATTTTTATTTTATTTATATCAGTTCTAAGCCATTAATGAGAAAAACATTTAAGCTGCCAGGTTGTAAAAAAAAATCTGTTTGGCTGGTCAGACAGCCCACCTGATGAACTAAACAAGCATTTGGCAACCTGGCAACCCAAAGGTTAAATAAAGGTAAAGGTTACAACATTTATATAAAGCCTTTATAAAGGATGGCTTAATAACGTTACTTTTTTAAATCTGGCCAAAAAAACAATATCAAAGGCGACCTCGTATGACTACATGGAAATCTTCATAAAAAACCCTGCCGGGCTGAGCTGGCTGCGTCCAGGCCGCTGCTCTCCTGCGGGATTTCCCCTCTGAGCTCAGCAGCCGGTCTGGAGCGACACATGCGGTTGTGGTGGAGGTTTGGCTCTGAGCGTTTTGGTGTGATCTGGTTCTGGTCTATAATAATGCAATAATATCCCTCCACCATGCACGCTGAGTCAGCCAAATACAGTTCATCACAGGCGGTATTGTTAATATAGATTATAACACACTTATTGATGATTGATATAGCCTACACATAGATAGATAGATAGATAGATAGATAGATAGATGATAGATAGATAGAGGGACTGCTGTATGTCCTCGTGTTTGGAGGGCCTAAAGGTGATGAATACGGAGTCAGGCCAACTCGGGACGACCCTAAAAAGAGGCCTGTGAGCGGGTTTTGGCAGATGCAGACGAGTTTCTGCGTGTGAAGTAACAGAGGGACACAGAGCGGGCCGACGTGGTTGGCTGTGGCGACAGCTGGCAAGACGCACTCAACAAACAAACAACAAGTAGAAGCACATATCTAAGATGCCATTCATTCTGCCACCGAGTCTTATCGCATTGTTTCTAAACATGTGGGGATGTCATTTAATGGCTGAAAGCAGCGCTGGTGCTGTGTTATAAGTTGACTTATGATTTGATTTGAGAGCGATTACATTTTAAGATTGAATGTGAGGATGAATGAAATTAACCAAACGCTCTAAAATGCGTTGGGGATCCCCTCCTCAGCCCCCCTTTGCCCTCTCTCGGATGCTTTTATAGCCTAGGTTAGGCTAAATTTACAACACACAAGGATCGTTGCCTTGACCATAAACATGTGTGGAGTCTTGTTTATTTCAGGTGACAGTTTGACAGCAAGGTGTCAGGCCATAAACGTGAATAGCCTCCTAGCAAGTGGGCTGAAGACGCTCAGCTGGACTCCAGGTATCATCTGGTACCTGTTAGGGGAGGTGGGCCAGCACGACCGCACAGCGTATGAACTCCACAGTAAAGCCACATGGGATACAGTGCCGACAGTTCCTGTTGAAACTCAACTTTCAAAGTAAAATCATAATTGACGGACACCTCTGAGTTCTTGTAGTGATGCAACATACCGATAAATGAAAGGATAGCAGGCCTAAATGTAAATGCAGTGCCTGATTGGTGCAATTTCACTAAAAGAGGAAAGATGTGTGTGTGAGAGAAAGAGAGAGAGAGAGAGAGAGAGAGAGAGAGAGAGAGGTGCATGCGAGGCATGCAAAAGGACCCCGAGCTGCGTGTGCTTTTATTTTGAAAGCAGCCTGTATTTGTGTGCGTGCCTGCGCCTTGAAGTTGGCTGGAGGGAGCTGCAGGCCAGCCTGTTGCGCACTTGGCTACACACACGAACAAGAGCGCACCACAGCTACGTGGATGGACGGTGCCAGCATTGGACTTCCCTCACTCACTCTTACGGGCGCCTTTATGTTTGGATTCATACCGGGTGGGCTGACTTTTCTTCTAATTTAACAAGGGCTCGTTACAACGTGCCACTTCTAAGCGGATACAGCCTTTACGCATCCCGGGAGCAGGGGCCAAGCAGACTCTCAAGGTGCGTGTGTGCGCGTGTGAGTGCGCTCTTGGATGTAGATTTTCATTTCTTAAACTCTCCTCTCGGACACACAGGTGTGCTCCAGTGTGTGTGTGTGTGTGTGTGTGTGTGTGTGTGTGTGTGTGTGTCCCTGCATGTGCCTGTGCGTGCAGCTGGTGGCCTTCAGTTGTCCGGCAATACTTTCACTTTCGTCAGGTGCGTAACTTACTTATTGCTCAAGCGGCGTTTTTCCTCCAGGCAGAGCAATAACAACACAGGCCCGCTGATGAGGTTCGCAAGTGAAATAAACACTGTGGTTCAGCCTGCATGGAGCAGGCTAATGCAACATAACATCATACAATTCGCAGCAGCTGTCACAGATCTTGAACGATAAGGTGAGACTTTATCAATCCCAGAGGGGAACCTCCTTCCTCACAGCAACAGTTCAGCTAGACTATGAAAACATCCGCATCGGACATTTTCAACACAGTAGAGCAAACGCAGGAGTTCAGGTTACACAATTAAAAAGTCATAGTCATGCTGCTGGAGACGAGACAAGACTGTTAAGCGCCGCGTGAAACGAGTGACAAACAGATCACATAAAGTGTAAATCTGCTGAACACACCATAGGAAGAGAGAGCAACACAGCGCAGCGGCCCGAACTGAGCTTCAATGAAAACTTTCCTCCCAGGAGAGTAAATGATTATTTTTAAGTTCATGCAGCCGCAGACAGTTCACACGTTATCAACTTGCTCATTTGACCCGAGCTTCAGTTTTTCACGAGGTTGAATGAGCATTATTTTGGCCAGGCTGTGCGCATGCAGCAGGCATTTCTGCGTTATTTGATCCTGGCACAGTGACTGTGCGGACTATGGCCATTGCTCGTTCAGACTGCATGGCCTCTGTTGCAGGTTCTGCAGGGCAACAGCCTCTGTTACTGCAAAGTTAGTCATCCTGCCTAAACTGACATTTGACTAGCTGTTGGTATATATATATATATATATATATATATATATATATATAAATCCAATTATAGAACAGAAAGGGAACAGAGGAGGGTAAGAGAAAAGAAGCGGAAAGCTGCGGTGAGTCAGCCCCAAGCAATGTATGTGTGTGTGTGTGTGTGTGTGTGCTCTTATACTTCTGTCTTTGTGAAACCAGTCTGAGGTCTGGACCTCCAGTGACAACTCTCTTTTTGTGTGAGAACATTTTCACCCAGTCATCACGGGCTGTTTGAGGGTAAGGGCTGCTCGGTTTTAGGGTTAGGTTAAGAATTAGGATGCGGTTTGGACATGCAAGGCTGACGGATAAGATCAAGGTTAGACTGAATGTTTATGGAAATAATGTAGACTGTTGGTGGCTCTTATAAGCACAGGAATACTAAATAAATGTAAATTAATAGGATGAGAAACAATAGTCACTACTCCAACCTGTATATACACTATATAGGCCAATATGATCTGGTATATATGAAAATCACAGACCCTGTAATTTTCTGAGTGCATTCTGGGGGCAGCTTAGAGAGGCAGCTTTTATGCATCATTGCCTGTGTGGGTGCAAAAGGTTGAGCAGGTTGGACTAACATGTTGTAACATTTGGGTTTTGTCTCTGGTCAGGTGAGCATCCTGTTTCCTATGATCTATTGTTTGTAGTGCAGCCTGTAAACAGCTTTTACTGAATTATTGATGCTGTGTTACATGTTCAAACCTGAGATGAGCTCATCAGTTTCAAGACTCGCAGGCGCTGGCAGGACTTTAAGCAATGTGCCACCAACTACAGCACACAGGCTGCAGATGTGTGAAATGAGCAGCGTACAGAGCTGTGCACTCAGGGGGACCATACTGAGTTAGTCAGCTGGCTACTCACTGAGGTGTGACGTGCAGCTGCGGAGCGCTGGAATAAATATGGCAAAAGCTAGACGAAGAGGGTGTGAAAGAGAGAGAGATGAGGGGGAAGATGAAGAGCTGAAGAGAGAAAGAAGGAAGGACTGACTCATAATTAGTTGTAAGTGTAACATAAATGTTCAGTCAAAACAGACAGGCTTTAGTTTGAGTTAGTATGACAAATCAGTGACATTCACCAGTGACTATACCGCTTAGTTCCTGTGTGTTTTCCACCAAAACATCAGAAGTATTCCTGACGTTTGCTGGAGTTGACTTGAGATTGGAGCATTTTATTGATGGGACACAGAAAGCAAAATGGGGAATGCCCCTGCTGTCCCTGAGATGTTTCTAATATTCTGCCCAACGGGGCTAGACGACTTGTAAATATAATGCACTCCAGTAGAAAAACACAACAAACCACGGGCTCCAAGAGGATCACAGAGTTGACCCAACACCTCTCTCACAGTGTGAAATTTTTCAACTTACCTTTTATCTTGAAAAGGTCTTTCTGATCTTCTGTCTGCTGCTTGCTGTGAAGTTGCGCTGAGCTCGGGAGTTGCATCTAGAATGACCTCGTAGTACGTCAGAAGGTGTGAGAAACCTGTGCGCCAAATGTGAGAAACCTGTGCCAGTGCATCAGGACTCCTCTGAGCTGTAGACCAAGTAGACCTTATGGGAAGAAGTGACTGCAGTGATAATGGGTGTCAGCTGTCTGCACAAGGATTCAACTATAACAACTTCTATAAAGGAGGTTATAGTGAATTTATGTTAGATTTACCTTAGCAGTCATCCGTATCTCACAAATCCGACAACCGCCAACAGGTTTTTGATCTACAGATTACAGATAACCAATCAAAAGACACCACTGAATCAGCATCACAGGATCCAACCTAGAAAGCTGACAATAACTTTCAGAATGGAAGGTGTGTTGTGTTTCTCATTTTACAGTACTGTGGCTTATTGGCTAATCAGCCAGAGTTTCTTGTATCAGGGGAGAAAACATCAGAGTGTTACATCCCTAATAGCACGTATAATAGGCACAGTTTCTCACTGTGTAGAAATACAGACCTTACATACAGAGCTGAGCTGCTATGAGCAACTTTGTGTGTCCACAGGTCAGTTAAAAAGGAGACACTCATCTCTATTACAGGATAAAATCTTAAGGTTTGGCCAAACTGAAAAACATCTTCATGTCCTTATTGTCATTTAAAAAAAATCTATTTACTTTAATCATATTTGTTCAAATAAGCGTCTTAATATTTTTAGAAAATATATTATCACTATAAGTTTTGGTAACATTAGGAACCCTCCACAGGCATTTTTAACAAATCTGAATCAAAATCTGTGGTGTTTCATTTTATTCAAACTGGCCAATATGGCAAGTATTTCATTACCATAAAATCAGGGGAAGAATAAATAATGTTGCTTGGAGTTAAAGTGCAGTGGTCACTCTCTACACATTAGTAAATTTTAGCAGCTTTGGACCTACAGTGATCTATAGCAACCTGATGATGGTGCTGGGGGAAAAGTCAGGGGATCAAAGTTATTAGAAATCATCCTCTTGGGACCACGGATGTCTACACCAATCCATTCAATACTTGTTGAGTTCAGTCTGGACCAAGCGGTGGACCGACTGACAGATCAGATCAAATTCAACTTGCAGAAACCTGAGACTTGCTTGAGATAACTAATCCTCCACAATCAATATTTTGTTGCCTTTGTGTACTGATTGATTGAGTTTTAGCCATGCTAGCAGCCTGGCTCTAGGGATGGAATCCCTGAAATGTCTCCACCACCATTAGATGGATTGGCATGCAATTTTGCAGATATTCGTGCCCCCCTCAAGGTGAATTGTAATAACTTTGGTGACCCCCCCTGACTTTTGATCTCCCATCAGCTTCAGCTGTACTTTGTGTTTAGTGCTAATTAGCAAATATTAGCACGCCAACACTCTGAACTAAGACGGTAAACATGGTTATACCAGCTAAACATCAGCATGTTAGCATTATCATTGTGAGCATGTTAGCATGCTGATGTTAGCATTTAGCTGAAAGCACCACTGTGCCTCACAGACACATTAGCATGGCTGCAGACTCTTAGAGAACTCTCCATGTATATATTATACAACTAGTTGCCAATTGAAAATGACAGCTGAGCAGCAGGAGAATCAGCTATCAGTTCTGTGGAGCTTTCTGCTGGTTTCATCTTCAGAGATGAATGATTCTGTGCAGAAATGTCCGGAAGTGAAGAATGAAGTAAAATATCATTGTTTTCTGCATGTAGAAGACCAAAATTTCAAGCATTTTTTGCAAACTCTTTTTCGAGTCAGTGTTTACGACAGCTACAAAATATGTGGAAACATTTTTTAAGCCTTTTCAGGCTTGGACTCGGTTTCTGTCTGTCCATCTGTTCATCAGTGGGTTTGACTGCCAGTTTTTTTTCCCGCCTGTCTGTCTGATTGATCCTATTTTCCTTCCTGGTTCCCTGATGGGTTTTTGTCTCTTGTTTTCAGACTGTCAGCAGCAGGGAGCAACAGAAGTACAAGAGCCATAAAAACCAGGATCTGTTGCTGCCAGCATGTTTCAGAGATGCTCAACAATGCAATGAAGACCGACAATCCACGTGTGTCCCGCTGAACACACACACACACTGAAGAGTTGCAGACATCAGTGTGGTAGGAGTGCGTGTGCCACTGTCCCTGTGTGTGTGTTTTTACATACTGTGCTGAGTTTAAAGACTTAAAGACTTCAGCCCAAGAGCATGGTCCAACTGTCCACCTCAGTCTGCCTGCTGGGAGGCCTTTTGGGTAAGAGACATCTGCATATGTGTGTGTGTGTGTGTGTGTGTGTGTGTGTATGTGCGTGCAGTGGCTGAGCTTTACAGCAACAATTATAGCGACAACTAACTCTTTCAATGTAGATATGAGCATATGAGTATTGTTTTAAGACATACAATACTTGAATGTGAACCTCTCCTTTAATTCTAACAATACCAGTAAGGCAGAGTATATCTGTGTCATTCCCAACTCCTATGAGATCTTTTTATTGAACAGAGTGAGTCCCTGAGTGCGTGTGTTGCATTCGCAGCCCCTAATTTGAGTGTCACACAGTGTCAAAGCAGTGTCATGCTGTATCTGATGGGTAACTTGATTTCGTCTTGCACCAACAGCAACATCCTTTAAATAACCACACAAGCTTCTTTAAACTAATCACCTCAGTACTCTCTAACTCCACAACTCCAGTCTATATCTTTTCTATAACTCAGTATCTCACACACAGTAGGTTTTCAGGAGTGTAGGAGCTGGTGAAGTCCTATGGTAACAAGGCACTTGACAAACAGTTCACACATACTAAATACAAATTTGCGTTTGCCTGCTGAACTGGTGATAGTTTTGGTTTAATATGAACTACTGGAACAGAAAATCTATATAATGTACTTATTACATAAAGTGTGAGAGGATTTGTCTCGGGTGTGTTGTGTTGCAGTCTGGTCAGTGGCTAAAACAGACCATTGCTTTAATCCGTTTTGGCAGCAGTTGATATCATTGTTGCATGTAAACGTAGTCTTACACTGATAGTTGTAGCAGCACACTTTTTTTTTTCTAAAACAAGAGACGTTCAACAGGGCCTTAACCCTTGTGTCACAGAGCCTGGTAGAGGTTGGTCTGGTCATGATTGATTTTTGCCCCAAACACACCCACCGCATTCCTCCCAATGGCAGCCCATTCCCAACTGCGCCATGGGTGTGCTGTGCATCTTCAGCCATTAAAATACCAACGGTCTATGCACCACAGGCGTGGCACCTTAACTGTCCTTCTTGCTTCAATCCATAAAAACAGGGCTTTATCTTGGTGAGAAAATAACATTCGGAGCGTTAACATGAATGTTAACATGAATGTTAACATGAATGCGAATGTGAATGCTGTGAAGAAATGAATCACTGTTAATACATGAGCTGTTCGTCAGGTGGAGCATCAGTCTGCTGCCACACAGAAACACATGTGGAAATAATATGTTGTACACCTGTGTACAGTACAACATTGCAGGGGACGATTCCCCCACTTTGTCAGTGACTCCAATGTTGGTTTCAGATAAACAATTGTGATCCTTGTGTCG
>NTHP01000229.1:423060-478832 GCA_003416845.1 Oplegnathus fasciatus | reverse complement strand
CACCTTAAGTAGTGTAATTAAGTTAATTAAGTACTTAAGTGTAATTGTTTGTCTGAGAATAAACAGTGCTGAGACAGGTGAAGAGGTTAACAATGACAAGAGATGACCTTAGGCTAACCTCACCTGACCTGAGCTCTTGCTGGAACATTTAAATGATGGCCTAGGATGACAGGGTGTGGACAGCTTTATTGAAGGACTTTGTTCTCGGACTTAAGTGGACTTCAAAAATGACGTAGCTGTTAGCAAAGAAAATGTCAAGGTGACACACTGTGTGAGATAATTGGAGATAATTGGATAATCAGTATTATTCACAGGGATTAAAGTTCTCCGTCGCTTTGACGGATTTCTGTCAATTGGATTCTTAGATGAGATCCAAAGAAAAAAAAAAATAAGGCAAGTGAAGTCGCTTCTGTTGCCCCAGAACTGGAGCTACTGTGTGTTTATGTGTGTGTGTGAAAGGGTGCATGTCTGACAGTAGTGTAAACTCACCTTGGCCGGTAGGCTACACAGCCAGCGGGCTCACGGTGTCCCATACACCAACATTTTAATGCTTCAGAAAAGATGAATCACTGTCAGGTCAACAAAGATTTGTGTGTGTAGATAATGCTTACTATCGTGCCTTTTATTATTTATTATTTCATTCCTACAAAAGTGCTTTTGGAGCGTCCTAGTCAAAGTAGTGTTCCTCGTTGAAATGATGCAGTAGTTCATGCTCAAAAACCTGTTCTCTGTATGAATGCCAGATGGATACCAAATAATAGGCGGTATTTGTTTTCAGTTATCACTCCTAAAGCCAGTGCATGGAGTCTGGAGTATTTAAATAAAGTGTAGGTTAAAGCCTTTTTACAACTTGATGGCTGCATTAGAGAACAGCAGCAATGGTTGTGCTGAATTTGACATATTATGCTATTTGTTTAGCAGNTGTGAATGCTGTGAAGAAATGAATCACTGTTAATACATGAGCTGTTCGTCAGGTGGAGCATCAGTCTGCTGCCACACAGAAACACATGTGGAAATAATATGTTGTACACCTGTGTACAGTACAACATTGCAGGGGACGATTCCCCCACTTTGTCAGTGACTCCAATGTTGGTTTCAGATAAACAATTGTGATCCTTGTGTCGCTTGCACATAGAGAAGCTGCACAGATGCAGTGTTTTCTTTTATCAAAGTCTCTTTAGTGACCTCGCCTTAAGCCATTACACTAGTTTTGATAATGAGTACATTTGCTGCAGGCTAGCAGGTTAATAAGTAACACCTTAAGTAGTGTAATTAAGTTAATTAAGTACTTAAGTGTAATTGTTTGTCTGAGAATAAACAGTGCTGAGACAGGTGAAGAGGTTAACAATGACAAGAGATGACCTTAGGCTAACCTCACCTGACCTGAGCTCTTGCTGGAACATTTAAATGATGGCCTAGGATGACAGGGTGTGGACAGCTTTATTGAAGGACTTTGTTCTCGGACTTAAGTGGACTTCAAAAATGACGTAGCTGTTAGCAAAGAAAATNCTGGAAATAAAAGCTGAAATGTTGATCTCTTGTCTCATATTCATCTTTTGATGTCAAACCCAAATGTTTTCAGTCTACAGCAAAAATACAGGAATTGGCCTCACTGTTCCAATACTTTTGGAGGGGAGTGTATATGTGTAAACTTAAGTGAGTGAGTGTCTGCTGCGGTGTCCCGTTAAAACAACAAGCTGTGTAACGGTCGGTTTCACTGAAAATGTTGTGCCTTTTCTTGCTAGCTTTATAAATAAATGAAAAACACACTCAAGATTTTGTGTTCAAAAATGAATCTTCATGCCATTTGAATTCGGTGACCACCTATTCGGTGATCTATTGACAACAGCTATAGTTGTAGAGCTTGCTTAATGATATCTGACGAACACTAGCTAAATAATGCCGTTCACAGCTCCACTCTGCGGCTGCTTACGCTGACGTTAGCTTCAAACACACAGTGGACGAGAGGCCTTTATGACTCTCCAACCCTCCAACTTTTTCCACACTCAAATAATATTAAAAGTATTGCCTAATGGTGCTTCTAATGTTGTACAACTACTATATGTAAAACCAGGGACTGGCGCATGAATAAATAAAACTTTGACAAATCATTTTCGTGAGACAGGAGCCTAAAATCAGATGTAAGTATTGTATGTGTGCGTGTGTGTACTTAGATAGATATGAATGAACAACGGGGCAATCCTCAGGTGAAGAGAACCATTTGAATAACTGCATCTAAATGTATCTTTAAGTATGAACAAATCTATAGCGTGTCTCTTTGTTTCTTTGGTTTGTTTGTTTGCTTTTCGGTTGTNCTTTGGTGCCAAGTATAGAGTGAAGGGGGTGAGGTTCTAAATTAGCGCCCCATGGGACACCTTGAGCACGCATTGCTGCCCGCAACTGTAAATAAAAAAAGAACGAGGTGCCCGGGAGGTTATAAGATTTTTGTAGATCTTGGAATTCACTGAGACCTTGTTGCCCTGTAATGTCCTGGAGAGTATGAACACCTTTGTCACCCCACTGTGGAAAGAAAATTGGCTTCCCATCTATCAAGAGAGAATAGTTATGAAAAACTGGAGATTGACGAAAGAACTTATTACAAATTTTGGCAAATTGATGGACTTTATGCTATACAGCAAGAAGGTATGATATAATATTTATAAATATTTGTGATCATCTGTTTTTCTTTTCAGTTACGTTTTCATGTATTTTGCTTGCTTGCTTGTGCACTGGTACACTCTGTTTACTTCAGGTATATACATGTTATGTATACTTTTGGCTATTTCTGTGGATATTATCGTGGATAATGGAGGAAATTAGCATTATCATTTGATTCTTATGTGTCTGAATGCTGTTGGATTATGTCTATAATGGTCATGGGTTTCCTGGGCAGCAGGGGGCGGGGGCTGGTAGGAAGGGTTATAATGTTTTAGCGTGTCTCTTTGTTTCTTTGGTTTGTTTGTTTGCTGTTCGGTTGTTGTTGGGTTGTTTTATGTACACTGCCTTGGCTCATGATGTCAGGGGTTAGAGGGTGGGGGTGGAGTGGGTTTGATGAAGGGGTACATATGGGGGGTACTGTAGTATTACATTTTGCTTTATTTTGCTTTATCTGCCCTGCTACTTGTATGACTGTAATTTTACATCCCCTCCCCTATACAAACAATGAATAAACAAACAATTGACCACACACACAAAAAAAAACTATGAACAAATCTCAGCTAGCCGTCGTCCGCGCTGATTTTCACAAACATTCCCCACTGGTTCTTCCTTTAAAATATTGACCTTTTTTAGTCCTTTTTCACCCCACTTTGCTGCGTTTGGTTTTAATGTCCAACACCTGCAGCCAAGGGCAATAGCTAAAGCTTCACTCCTGACAGTCATTTGATTGATATGCAGTCCTCATAATCCTCTGGCTTTAAAAGCATGCTGACAAATTAATATGAAGAGACGCATTGCCCAGGGATTAACCAGGACTGAACTCAGGATTCCCAAATCATCAAGGTGAAGGCCCTCCCATCCCTCCCTTCACAGATTTACAACATTACAGGATACTCCCATTAAACCATGTGTTTCTAGCTACAATAACTTACATTTTAGTGCTATACTTAAAACTGTAACTATATCAACCATTTATTATAAGATGTGTTTTTTTCAAATTCACTTTCAACTGAGGAATAATTGCATTTCTTCTCAAGTACATGTCCAAATTTAACTACACTGGCATAGAGTATGAAAGTTGGGTGGGTGAACACAGTTTTCCTAGATTTCTTACCTGTAATATATATTTCCAAGTTCCCCAGAATCTTGGGATCAAAGCATTACAGCCAGTGGAAAAAATGCAGACACACTGCAATTCAATCTCTTCACCAATGATTGATTTCAAATTTCAAGACAACAATCAGTCTACTACAAAAGCAGTCGGACATCTGGTATATATTTCCTTCAGATGTCCCTGTAGTAATATCAGAACACACAGCTGAACAAAGCATTTTTCCCAGGTACCTTTCTGTCAAACTGTTGCAGCATATATATAGGCTAATTTAACAAAAATAAGTGATGACACGCTGTAAAATGTGACAGATTATCTCCACTTACAATCCTTGCAAAGGGAACTGATGGCTGTCTGGATGGTAAGAGAACTTTTTAAACCCACATGCATGACCACGCTCAGCCACTCTTCTTTAAACTAGTGCGTGAAAATCTGAAGAATACCAGGGTACGTCTTTCAGTTATTAAGCTATGGGCGAAGCATGGTGTCCTGTAGAGACAATTAAGACAAACAGCACGGAGAAACAGATAACTGACAGCTGACAGATCAAGTGTGTGAAGTGTTAGTGTCAGTGTAGCCCGGCGGTTCATCCTGTTACTCAGGAATGCTTTGTGGTGGTAATACACAGTGCGGACTGTCAGGAGAGTCAAGAATCGGCTTTTTCCCCCCCTAATCAAATGCAAATGTCCACTCATGCATACAATGTGTTTTTAATTTAGGTTGTGGCCCATCTGCATTTAATGCCGGGGGGATGTAAAATCCAGAAAGCAACCATAACATTGTTTTATTTTATCTTATTTTGACACTCTGATAAATGCAATGCCCTTTACATTCATCAATGACATTCTAAAGTGTTTAGAATATGTTAGCTTTCTTAATGTCATTATTAGAGAGTTGTAAGAAGGATGCAATATATAGTGCGGTTTTAGATTTTTACAGTTGAGCTATAATCAGCAGTATGAACTCACAAAAACGTTACACGTTCTTGCTTGCAGCTCAAGCTGAAGCTGCTGTGGCATCCACATTTAGCTGGAGTGCAATGGCCTGTGATAATTAAAATAGCCAACTGAGCCAGTAATCAAGGTTTTTAGTACTTTTCTTTATCTTATTCTATTATGACAAAATAATATTCCCCTAATTTACCGTTGCCTCACAGCAAGAAGGTCCTAGGTTCAAACCTCCTTGCGTGTTTACAAAGGTTTCCTCCCACAGTCTAAAGACATGAAGGTTAGGTGAGCTGAAAATAATCTAATCTTCCCCGTTATGTGAACATGAGTGTGGATGTATTTGTCTGTCTTTGTGTGTTATCCCTGTGATAAACTGTTTCCCTGCCTCCCTGTTAACGCGTGCTGTGATAGGATGCAGCTGTGCAGCAGCCCCAAACAGTATAATAGTGATAGTATATATGATATGATAGTAGAAAATGGACGGATTGATAAACAATCATTGTTGTCAGTAAGTGATAGTGACAGGGTGATGAAGAGGTTGTTTGAGAATACCTTGAGTCACCCATAGATATGGATTCTTTCAAGTTCAAGTCTTTGGCTTCATCTCAGTGTTTGCCAGAAGCAAGAGGCAGACTTGTGGTAGCATGTGGAGATTTTACATAACTGCAGGCTCTGGCAGATTGTTATACATGCATACATTAAAAACTAGCAGCTATTAAAATTGTAGTTCTTATTTTGGAAACCAGTCAATGCAGATATAATCGCAAACAAGCCATGTGGTAAACCTGGAGCAGTTAATTAGAAATTAAGAGGTAGTGAGGTAAAACTTGTGTATTTTAGTGCATTACAATAAAGAATGATGATTCAGTGTTTCAAATGTGGCATGTTGGGCAAATATGCACAATAGTTTGTAGAAATGTGCTCATATAATGCACATTGAACAGCTATTGGTATGACAATACCAGCAAAAGAATAAAGACATGGTCATTTTTGCATTTTAATCTTTAGGGTTGACACGTAAACACTGCACTGTGCAAATGTCACATCCCTCAGTGTATTTACATACACTTTACTCTGAATACTTTCACGTCATGTCAGAAATAATGACTCGCAGTCATTATGGGTGATGTATGTAGGTGGAAATAACCGAGAGCAAAGAGTTGTCGGAGGGTGTATTTATGGATATGCAGGGTCATAGCTCAGTGTCTCAGCTATCTGATGTCGATCTGTCTCCCTGAAAAAAGACACATGTAGCCTCCCCTCACCTACAACGGCCTCATTGGTGTTAACACACTGCAGAGGTTCCAAAGAGGTAATTACTCTCTCTTCGTCAGCATACTTTCCCTGCAGCTGAGCCCATGTGTCCAACAAATATTGGATGGATTGCCATGAAGTTGGGTACAAACACATTTATCTGTTAGTCCAGCTGGACTTGGACCATATTTCATGGTCCCATCAGTACTTTAAACAACATGCCTCCTCCAACGCAGCCACCTCCGTAGTCTTGTTCTGTGATAGCTCACAGTCCTCCCCATGTGTTATTTTAGTGTCAAAACAGCACTGCACAAGACACATTAGTGATCTTGCTGATAATGATTACAGTGAACGGAGGCCATTTACTGCAGGCTACCACCACTGGTTACATAGTGTTGTATAATCAATGTTGGGTTTCTATCTACTACACTAAGAAAAACCTGTTTGCCCAATGAAGCTTCCCCGGTTGTGGGTTTGTGGTGCAATCTGATCCAACAGACTGGAACACACTATGAACAGCTTTCACTCAATTTACAACAACACCAACAAAAAATGAAAATAATCTTGGGTCATACAGTACAAATGAATCCATTCAGTCTAACACACACACACACACACACACACACACACACACACACACACACACACACACATAACCACACATATACACAGAGTCTCAGACATTTGTATGTGTACAAACATGTGCTGACATGCAGGTTCAAATACAGAAACACATTTTATGAAGGATTCAAACTCTCCCTTGATATTTTACCTGAATAGTGCACAGGTTCTTTGGCCGCCAGCGTGATGGACTGTACAAGCTCATATAAGAAAAACTAAAGTAAACTAACCACTGAGATAATGTGACAATGCATTTTGTTCTTGCGCTAAATCAAAGGGCAGTTGTTTCCTTTCAACAAACCAGTAAAGTAATGTGACTAATGTTTTAGACAGCTGGGATATTATTAGTAGTCTGTAGTCACCAGAGTTAATACAACTAAAAGGAAAAGTTGTGTATATTCAAACAAAACAATTTTTTTCATGTGTTGCTTTTGCATTTGCATGCTTCATCTTACAGTGACGAGTGTGTTGAACAGTCCGTTTTTTATGTGCTCTTTACACACAAAGACTTCCAGATGGTGGAAGCAGACTGTTAGCCTGTGTGAGGGATCAATCTGTTTTCAGACACACACACACATACATGTATAGTATATTCAAGAGGACATGTGGTTCATTTTATAGAAACTGGAACACTGTAGTCAGTGGTGTTTTTTTGTACATTTCATATCCAGTTCAGACAGTAAAGGAGGTTACCTTTTTTTTTTAATCACCAATTTTCAATGTGACAATCTGTCGTCGTTGGCTGGTGGAAGCTCCCGCTTTGGTTTAAATGATCTTGAACGAGCTGTTGTTGCTGCTGTTGTGTTGCTGAACATGACTATGCTGCAATTTTTTGGTTGAACGGAAAAATTGGATCTTAGATAAATCTGACCCATGAGTCTTGCAGATTTTGTGTATTTATGGTGCAATAGGTTGGACAGAGTGGTAGCTACAGCACAGCACAACAAGCTGCAGGTGCAACAGGTAATTTGTAAAGTCAGAGTTGAACAGCTGAAAAAAAATAACATTAACTTGAGTATGTTCATGAAAAAAATATTTGTCAGATGTTCTTATGTATTTGCATGAGTAAAAAAAGGTGCACTTATACCTGGATAGTTGTAAAATGTTCGCGTCATGTCACGTTCTTCCAATTAGACTTTCATAAACATCATATCATATTGGGCTATATAAATACATTAAAAATAGACTTGAATCAATAATTAAAACTTCATTGTGTTGACGTTGTGCTGACAAGCTAGCGTTAGGATGTAGCTCAACGCACCAGTGTGCCTCACGTGCAGCCTCACAGAACTGCTAACATGGCCGTAAACTCTTGTCTTGTTTGTAGATGTGAAGGAAAGAGCGTGCATCCTTGTTATTACGTTATCCAAATTCTCCATACTGAAATGTTTTATGCAGTTGGCCCCAGACTGGCCAGACTTTTCTTTTTCAAGTTAGGTCTCATATTTCATAATTTGATGTGGTGGTTCATCAGGTAATTTCACCAACGAGAACTGTGCAGAAAAGGGTGAGCTTGAGGTGCATGGAAATCTTGTCGTGCCTAAGAGTATGCGTTTTTATTGAAACCTTTAGAAGCTGATGAAAATATTTAACTGTTGCGAAATGTGCATCCTGACAACTTTTTGATCCATGCTGCATCTGGTTGACCTGACAGAGGTCGAGCATTTGTCATGATGGCTCTACTTCAGCTGCAGTCGATCGTACATCAAACAGATGCACAACTAACACTAAAAGCCTGTACACATCGTTACACACGCATATTGCTCACACATGCACAGCACTGACTTACTGAGTCAAGTAGTCTCTCTCTATGTATAGTAGCTAGACCTCTATGTAGGCTTTACAAACATACTGTACACGCAATTTTTAGTTAATTTTTTTAATTGACTCTATAAAGAATGACTGTGCGGTTAATCTGGTGTTGTGTCGCTCCTGTTTCTGTAGGCCTGTTTCTGCCAGCCTCTGTTCAGATGGCCCCGACACCAGACCGCATGTGCCCACCCTTGCAGACGCTCAACGACAGCCTCAGCCACAGGCGACGGTACATGGTGAGAGAATGACGACATGTTTGCAAGCATGTCTCTGTGAATGTGGAAGCACGTGTACAATTGCCTCATGGGTGGGTGGGTCAGTGGTCCTAACGTCCGGACCAGCTGGGGGTCCACACGTTATTATTGTCTATTATGAGACAATAATAGGAGACAACAATAATAACAATAATGTTCTCTGTGCTAATACAATTTAAAGGGGCACTCCATCAATTTAGTATTGCACTTCCATAAAATCGGGGCACTTGCAATATTTTTGAAACGTTAGAAAATAATGGTTGTTGAGGTATCCTGACTTTTGGGTCCTTATTTGGGACAGGCTCCATAAGCATAATGGAATTCAATAGTGTCCTTCGTTTGTTGTGCCTGATAAACAGCCACATTTTTAAAACTCTACCCCCCACAGGTTTCTATTAACAAGACCAGTTGGAAACCTAGTATATGGCTGGACGGTGTATGGTCAGTGTGCTATATTGCAGCCAGATTGTTACAGGCATAGTCAGCAGTCGTGTGTACAATGTGAATTCCTGGATATTAAATGTTCATCTGCAATTTTCTGTAGTGGTCCCAGTAATATTTGTTTTTCTATCACATGACATGGTTAAGCTTTGTTTGACTGAAAAAATGTTATACATGCAGTTGCAAGAACAAAACTTTCCACTCATATCTTGAGAGGTTTGATTTGAAAGAGAACTTATTCTAATTCTAATTATAACTATTCTAATCATTAACTCCCTGCTCTTTCATTCGTTTCTATCTGCGGGATGCCTCTCGTTTTTCTGACTCACTCTGTGTTGAGTGTTTTGTCAGTGGTTGAAGAGTGGTTAAACTTTGTGCTGTCCCTCTCTCTCTGCACACAGAGCTATTTTCTCTCCTACTGCTGGACTGTTACCTCCTGTAACCATAGTTTCCGTGTGGAAACAAGCACCACTTAACAATACTATTGTTACAGCATTGACGAAGTGTGGACTGGTTATTGTTTCACGTGAAGTGGGTGTGCGTTTGTGCTTGTGGGCACCAGACAGACCCAGTGGGGCATGGACCACATGGACCTCACCTTGAAACTATGGTGACTGTATAGATCTTCTGTGCTGCCGGGTTGAAGATGTGTTGTGAAGCATCCGCGTTTTAGAATTTGTAGCTTCTTTGCAGCAACATCCATATTTGAAGCATCGTCTACTGTCATGGCTACAACTTTGTGTTCTGTCAGAATCGGCTTTATTGGCCAAGCATGTGAACACATACAAGGAAAGTTTACATTGACTGGCCATGCTAATTTGTGACAGCGTGTGAGAGTAGACAATCTACTGTGTTTGCTTGTGATGTTATATGCAAGAAGTGATGTTGACTGACAAATGTTGTTTCACTGCAACAGCATTTTAGTCTTATAAATCCATGCAGAACTTGTGTGTGCAGGACACAAATAAACAACAAAAACAATTTCTGCTAATCCAAGTTTGACAGAACTTGTGGAAATGATGCATCTCCCTGTCTCATTATGATTTGCCCAGATGGGGACTTGGTCACTAATAGAGCATGACACATTTATGGCTACCTTGTGTGCCACTGAACAGTTTGGATTTGTGTGTGATTTTGAAAGAGGTTGTTTAAACTGACTAGTTCTAACAGTGAATTCACATAAACAAGTGTTACAGCTTTCCGATTTATGAATTGCACATTTTCTAATTTTTTCTCTTTTTCTTTGCGTTACAGAAGCACAACTTCCCCATCAACTACACCATCAGGATTCATCATAACGAAGTCTTTAAACTGTCAAACATCAGTAGAATGGTAAAAGTCATGATGCCACGCTGTTTCTCGATTTATCGACTCCTTACCTTTTTCTGCCAGAGGACACGGTATAGGAGATTGCCCAGATAATGCTTGCCATGTGCCTCACAAGTCTCATAAGGCCAGACCTCAAGTCTGTGATTTTATGCCATCAGTCAAAGGTCTGGTTTCAGAGACTCACACAGGCTAACCACAGTTTACCTGCTCCCCCTGCTCTCTGTGTCTTCCCTCCCTATATATACAGTATAAACTGTTCAGTGCTACATGGTGATGTACTGTAGTGCCCATGCTGATAAAATGTCAAAAGAAATTTGTCAAACTTTGTTTCATTATCATTCTTCTTCATGTCACTGATTCACATAATGAGATAAACCTATTAATTACACTTATCTCCTCAACCCATCAGAGGTTACAGGTGGAGGGGTTGGATGAGCTGGTTCTCCAGAGGTTGTGGTTCCAGGTCAACCAAGGCGTGTTAAAAAAGGTAGGAACATAGTCTGTGTAAAGATGTATTTATTTTTTTAAATTTCTATAATTTCTTGTCCACTTATTTTATTATTTGTTACGTTTATTTATAATTTCAATTTTCAAGATGGGAAATGACATTGTAAGTAACCACTCAAGAATACCAACTACCGAGGTCGTACGGCTTTGACCTTAAACTGTCCTTGGCCGCAATTAAAAGGACACAACATCACCTGCGCATACTGTCAACCAACCAGAGCAGTCGTTCAGTTAAACGCATAAGTGGAAAAAAATGGAGCTTCTTCACCAAACATGACCTACTGCCTTTTTTATTTCTTTTTTATAACGGTTTTATTGGGCTTTGCACTTTATATTACGTGTGTCATTGTTGTCAAACACAGAGCATGTGCTGTCACTAGCAGATCGGTCTTTTTCTTTTGGCAACTGCGATAAAAAAAAGGTTATTTAAGTTGATTTAGGGTCATAAAATGCTGACAGCCAAAGAGTGACCGCCGTGCAGCGGCTCACTGTGTGACATAAATCAGATGCTGTTCAGATGGGACAAGGTTTGTTGTGGTTCCAGTCAAGCTGGAGCACTGAAACAGACTGGAGTCGGCAGTTGTTCAGTCAGAGTTGAATGATTTATGTATCAGAGGAGAGTTGTGTTTGATGGCTTATTTTATATTACATCAGTGTTTACTCATGTAGGTTGTGCATTATATTCATTAATGGTCATTTATTGTTGCATATAGGGATGAACATTTTATATTACATTCAGAAAACACAGTTCAGACTTTCTGCTTAATTAAAAACTTCTCAAATGAGCCCTGTTTGCAAAGTAGTGAGAATGTGCTTGTGTGGTGGTTGGCCTGGTGTTGACCACTCAGCGTGAGCACTGAGAGAGTTGTAAGCAGAGCTGGCTGGAGGCTGCTAACTAACTTAACTCGATGGCCAAGAAAACAGCAGCAGGAAAAAGGAACATAAGCAAGCTACAATATATTTACCTTCATTTAAAAACTCTCTCATGTGTTACTCATCAATTTCATATCTTGAAATGTCACAAAAATAACAGAAGCTTCTGTCCAAAATATTTTTGCCTCAGCAACTCACTTGTGACAAGTTTCCTTGTGTTTTTTTCTACACAGTGATGAAATGCAGCTCTGAGGTGAATCATAAGGCTAAACCTCTCATTAGCCCCTGATTAAGGGGACAGGCACGTACTCTATGCTGAGGCCTTTTTAGCCCATACACAGGAGCTTAAAGTAGTGCCACACCACCCACACCTGCACGCACATTTTTGCCTTCAGGTAAAGCTAAAGTAGCATGTACCGCTCACCTGAGCTGCTGACAAAATCAGACAGGTTGAATTAGTGTGGCGAGGCCCCGCAACTCTCTCTCCTCTAAGTAGGTACTTGCAAATAACCGTCAAGTTAAACTGTGTTTGATCTCTCTCACCTGCTCTCTTTCTGTTGGGTTCTCTCACTCTCTGCCGGTCTAGCAATCTATCTGCACGAGCGACAAGACCTCAGTTACGTTACTGTTGTTAGCCTGCTGTGGGAGATTTTCAAAACAATGCCCACCTTTCACCTACTGGGCCTGCATGCCGCAGATTTGAAGTTAGGATGCAGCTCTGAGGGCCTGGCTGTGTCCCTGCCTGAGGGGGAACAGCTCCTACCTGGCTGGTGGGGGAACATGGACAGTGATTGACAATTACAAACAAGTAGACACTTGACTAATTGCAAACACTACAAATCTGGGCTCGCTCTTTTTTCCCATGTCTATATCAGTAACATTGAATGAGTTTATATTTGCATACAATAAATAATTCAAGTTTCTCATAACTAAACTGTTAAAGACTGCAAACGTTTTTTACTCATTTTGTATTGTGCACGTTGTATTTATGTTAAGAGTTTTGGAGGATTTGCAGGGTGCAAATCTTTTTATTTTTATTAAATACATTTTTTGGACAACTCATTTAAGCTTGTTGTTTTGCTGACTTGTAGTTTAAGAGCATCTTATTGTCTTAAACTAAAGACAATTTCAAATTTCAGATCATCCGGGTTATGCCAGAGAGACATCCTTCGCGCCCATACACCGCTGAGTTGGAAAGACGCTTCAGGGATGCAGAGGGAGTCTTCGTACAGTCGCATCCCGCTGAGGTAAGCTGTACTCATCTGTACCACGGCTGCATTAAATTCCTCTTCAAATGAAGCAATTCAATTAGTAAGTGAATTTCCCTCAGACTGTAAGGGTCGGAGGATATTTGGGCAGGAGATGAATGTCACATTGATCCTATTTATCAATACTGGGACTGAGTGCCCTTATCATTAGAAAATGAAATGCGGCTTCTATTTATGATCCAATTAGAGTTCAGTGAAGGTGAATTTAGTTAACTCATTGATCATTCAGGGAAGTGTATATAAAGAATATTTTGCAGGGTAATGAGTACTTGGACGGTCGGCTAAATTTAGTTTTTCTGTAACGGTGACTCATCTGAGCTGGTATTCTAATAACAAATCTAATATTCCAGTCCAGTTTCTTCAGTTTGAATATGTGTCCTCTTCGACCTCCGTGTTAAGCCACGTTGGCTCAGCGGTAGCAGAAAAACACCAGTTTCTGAAATGTCAAACATGGACTTTTGGACAATTTACATGCATTTACATACAGTTGTCGTATCAGTCATCCTCCACACAATGTCCTGTGGCCTTGTGTGGAAGCAGACAGCGAGTCTGAAGTCTGTAGACAGTAAGTCTGGACTGATCACAGCCAGAACAGATGCCTTAATTGTGAGTGTGTGTACAAAGTATTTTATCTTATCACTATGAGTGATAACATTAATGACACTTAATGGCTCTAAATGTTGCTATTTAAAATTTTCCTTTAAAGTCCAATTATTTGAAACTTCTTAGGGCAACGTTTACCCATTAAAGAGCTGGGATCGTTTTGAGATAAGAGAAACAGTGGAGTTAACTTCTATGAACGACATCACACTTCACTTACCGTGCTCACTGCAATTATCGGACAGGGACTGCCCTGTGTGCACACATGCAGTACATTAAGGTGATTGTGCGACCACAAAGGGAAAGCAAAGTGAACCTCAGTAACAACAACCAAATATTCAACATTTTGTAACCTTACATGTCATTTAATGGAGGTTCTGTGTGTGGGTGGGTGTGAGGGGTGACTAAGGCTAAAGGAGTCACAAGTTCAGTGTGGACACTTTGAAATATCATAGATTAAAAGCATCTGTTGGCTTTCTCCAAATGTAAATGGTTGAAAGATGTAGGAAAAAGTGATTGATGGATGATCAATCTTGCTTTTTCCACTGATCTGGGAAGCTTTTGTGCCTTTTCTTCCATCAGGCCACAATCTTGTACTGACCTTGTATAACCGCCATAAATATCACATTTTGAAATGCTCACGCTGTGTTTTTCGACGCTGTGTTACACTGCTGTTGATTTATTTCTCATGAGATATTGACATGTTTTAGATGCAAAGCACCTCCTGGATCCATATCCATTCACTCACTCACATTTAGCCTGGCTGGCTGTCTCTCACTCATGTGTGTGTGTCTGTGTGTGTTTTCGTGTGTGTCCAGGTGTTCCAGCAGGAGCTCCCAGAGACCATCCAGGACACTTGGGATGATTTAACAGAAGAGCCTGACAGGGTGCCAGAGTCCAGATGGCGATTTGCCTCCCCGAAATCCCTCCTAGACAACTTTTGCCACACCATGCACTGCCTCTTCAGCGAGTGCTTTGCAAGCACGGAAGCGCAGCAGGACTGTGAGTATTACCTTCAGTGACATATATACTGTATATATACATATATACTACTGTATATACAACACTGGCTGTGTAAAGAACTATTTAAAATAAAGAAAAAATTATCATCTGAGACTTCCGGTCATGGCACGGTGTTGATCAGACGTAGTTCAGGTGTCGCTCTGCTCTAATATTGTAATAAACTCTTTGAAAAGCGGGAGATACAAAGAAAATGCAATTTACTCAGTCCTAACTGTGTAACCAATGCCTGGACGCAGGAAAATGACTAAAAAGGATACTGAAATTTGAACTGAAGGAGAATCGCCACCTCCCCCACAACAACTAACTTTCGCCATGGAGGAGGAGGAGAGAGATGACCCATCGCTGGATAAATACTCAGGTGAAATTCTGAGTGCAATTCACAATTTAAACAAAGATCTGAAGGAAGGATTTTGCATCAAAATTTGATACGGTGATACAGTGAATACAATCTATCCGAGGCGAACTAAAACAATACTCTGGCTGGTTAACGGAGGCTGAGGAGCGTCTTGGAGCGGCGGAAGATGATGCCTCAGCGCTGAATAAAACAACCAAACAGCTGAGACAACAGGCTGAGAGTTTGACGGCGAAAATGGAGGACCTAGAAAACCGCAGCCGTAGATCTAATGTACACCTGGTAGGCTGACCTGAAAACACTGAAGGGAGAGATGCACGTGCCTTTCTGGAAAAATGGATTCCTGAAGTACTGGGCACTGAAAGGGCGCACAGAGTTCCAACTGGCTTTAGATCAAAACCAAACGCACCGCCTAGAACACCTCTGATAAAGTTCTCAAACTACAAGGACAAAACCAAACTGATGTCAGCTGCATATGAAAAAAGGAAAATCCCTTTTGACAAGCATCATATCATGTTTTTCCACAACGTTGCCGTGGAGAGCCTGCGATTATGAAGGTAAATATGTTGCAAAATGCGAGAGCTTCAGATTTTTGTCTGACATCAAGTCTACAAGCTCTCGCATTTTGCAACATATTTACCTTCATATAGGATGGAGCTAAAATGAGGTACAGAGCCATGAGACTGCGCCACGGAATACAACATCCATCATCTTTCCGGGTGACACATGAAAGCAACTCTCGCCTCTTCGCTTCTCCTATGGATGTACACACATTCCTGAACAAGATACAGGAGAAGGGCAGAGATGGAACAGATCTGTGAAAACATCTGGTGAGATTACCACAAAGATATGACATACATAATGGATATGCTTCAGTGTCTATAGCCTACTATAGGCTACAAAGTAACTTTACAGTAAATAATGCTAAAATCTGCTTTTTATACATTGTCAAAGTCAAGATTACACTAAATAACAAGTGTTAAATAGAGCTAAGCGACTGAATTCCAAAATACTGCTTTTACAGGAAGCACACAAAGTGATGTTCATAACGTCCAGAAAAGATGGACTGGCCAGGTCACTGCAGCTTCCTACTCTTCCCATGCTAGAGGGGTGTGGACTCTTGTACATAAATCTATTCCTCTAAATATAATTAGGACAATTACTGACCCAAGAGGCAGATATTCCATTATTCACAGCACCTTACTCACAGAAAGTGTCTGTAAGGAGGGTGCTGTGAATATTGTCAATATGTATGGTCCTAATGAGGATATTCCCTTATTTTTCAAAAATATTTTTCTAACTCTGTCCTCCCTCCCAGGTCATTATATCATAGGGGGAGACTTCAACTGTGCACTGGAGCCCAGTGTAGACAGATGTAAAGGGTCAGACACTTCTCACACCCAAACAAGAAAGAGCCTTCAACAGCTGAGGTCTGGAGGTCATTTAAACCAGTGGTTCTCAACCTGGGGGGAGGGGGGTCGCGAGATCATTTCAGGGTGTCGCCAAATGATCGTGGAGAAAAAAATTAAGATAACATATTTTAAATACAATAACATTTTAGACTGGGGAATGGTTCATTACATCTCCTGTAGCAGTGACATAATTTGCCTTAGAATAGATTTTATTGACATGACTTCTGATTGGACACAAAAAACCCCCCCAACAATCTCTTTTTCATTTTGGCTTAACCAAGCAGCTATAGCCAGTTTTGCTAGCTATCACATGGAACGACTATGGACCGACGGCTTCTCAGAAAAAGTATTCCAGCTCAAGACTCGGTCCAACAGGAGGTGTCTCAACGTGGGTCACCTGAAAGTCAGACAGCAGTACCATCAACTGTGCAAGGCGCCTGCGGTTCCAACAGAGCCCCGAACTCCCAACAAGCTTCGGAAATATCACGCTTACTTTCTGCAATATGGATTTACATGCATAGCCAAAAACAAGTTGGAATATCCAGTGTGTTATTTGTTCAAAAGTGCTTGCACGTGAAAGCTTGACACCAGATGTTTGGAAATGAAACACACCTCTCACATCAACAAACCTTAGATTTTTTTCGACGTAAGGAGGGAGAACTACTGAGCCAAAAGACAGCGGTGAGTTAGTATGCTACAGTCCCTGCTAAGGCTGGCAGCTTCATATGAAGTGGCATATCTGGTGGCTCCATCGAAAAAGCCCCACACTACTGCTGAGAGCCTCATCCACCCAGCAGTCATTGCAATGACAAGAGCTATACGTGGTGAGAAAATAGCCGGCACTCTTGAGACTATTCCGCTGTCAAATGACACAATGGCATGACAAACGACATTAAAAACCAGCTCATGGACAGAGTAAAGAAAAGTTATTCACTGCAAACGGACGAATCGGCAGATGTGTCGGGTGATGAGCAGCTGCTTGTATTTGTAAGATACAGCTACGAGGTAAAAATGTATGAGGATATGTTGTTTTGCACGTCACTAGAGGGAACTTGCACAGGACGCAACATTTTTAACAAGCTGGACAGTAAAATGCACGAAGAGGGACTAAGCTGGGAAAACTATGTCTCCGTATGTACAGTACAGATGGAGCTGGCGCTGTGCAGGGGACAAGAAAAGGACTAAAAGCCAGCGTTTTGGAAGTCGTTCCGCATGTGAAATTTTCACATTGCATTAGGCAGGCCCTAGGTAGGAAGAACCTAGAGCCAGAACTCTGCAGTGTTCTCCAAACTGCAGTTAAAATGGTTAACTTCATAAAATCCCAGCCAGTGCAAACCAAACTGTTCGCCACACTCTGCCATGAAATGCAGTCTGACCATGAATAACTGCTGTTTCACACAGAGGTCAGATGGCTTTCTCAGGGTAAAGTATCTTCCTATCAGATTGTGGTTCTTCCCCCGCTGACCATCTGACTCACATGAAGTGGGTTGCTAGCCTTGCATGTTTGGCAGGCATTTTTGACAAATTGAACTGGCTAAACATGTCCTTCCAAAGCCCAAACTGATGATTATTAGCTGTACTAGCTCATAGAGCAAGGCATTTAAATTAAATTCACTGGAGGGTTATATTAACGATCTGGAAAATAAGGTTCCTACCCAAGATTCCCCAAAATTACAAGCAGAACTTTTGGTCCTAAGGACACAATATAGTGAATTATCGAGTAACCAGACAGCCGCTAGCTTACTGAGACTAAAACAAATGATCAGGGAGAAAAGGCAGGTAAAATATTGGCTTGGCGTATCAAAAAATTACAATCTGAAAGAGCTATCAGTGCCATTCAAATGAAAGGTAAAATAACAAATGACCCCTCAGAAATAAATAATGCTTTTAGAATGCTTTATGAAAAACTTTATACATCACTGCAGGAAAGCCACAAGTTTTTGATAACATCGGGGGGAGCTTCATGGAGTTTTTGAAACAAAATGCTGGTAATGTTCAATAAAGCCAAAGACAGGGGTGGGGGTGGGGCAACTGGAATAAGATTATAAAGTGTAGTAACCCATGTGATCTTCAAGATTTCTGTACATTGTAATTACTGTAACATCTGTATATTCACCTCTGTTTTAATTACTGTTTTTATTTACTTGCCTATTCATTTGATGGTATACAGTATTTGCTGCCAAGACTGACTATCTCATTAATATGTAACGTTTGTTATAATTGAAAAAAAAAAACAATAAAATATTGTTAAAAACAAAACCAAATGATTAGCTAGTCTAAATTGCAAAGGCTGGACATTCCAGTATGTAGGAGTCCTGACGTCAAAGGGTCCATGAACATTTGTTTTCCATCTAACTTTTGGATCAGCCAGTGGCCAAAACACTGAAGCAATCTGCCTCATTTGGGGTTAAACGCGTAGGGAAGAAGACATGTTGTTGTGGATGTGCATTTTTTTCCACATCACATGCAGATTTGTCAATCAGGAGTGTCAGATCAGATTTGACATAAACAGGATTCAGTTGACTGTCAGGACATTAAATAACCATAATTTGTTGTTGCTCAGCTTCACTATGGAGGTTGTTGTGTGATGTTGTTTCCTCTTTCGCTCTCATTCAAAGCGTAGCCAAGCCTTTGATGTTCTGGGTCGTGCTGGAGCCGCGCCATTTGGACAGATTTTCTCCAGAAGTGATATTAATCTGCACACAGAAAAAATACTCGTCACTGACATTTGAATTCCTACCTGTCAGGAACATTTTTACGCCTCTGCCGACGAATGTCCTGGAATTACTTATTAATTTGGACCTCCACCCTTGACCCTTCACTTCCTCTCCTTAGATGACAAGCAGGACAGGGGGCCTCCTGTTCCTCTGGTAGTCCACCACAAGCTCATTGGTTTAGCTGATACTGATCTTCAGATGATTGCTGTTGCACCATGTGATGAAGCTCTCTATCAGTCCTCTGTACTCCTCCTGTAAAAACAGTCTTTAAGTGAAGACAGCATGTTTCTCACTGGAAATGATTCACTGGAATCAGACATGTCAATATAGTGATAGCTTCCATTTTGCCAAAAAATACACTTAATACCTTTTTATTAAATTCCTTCAAAGTCTTCACTACATATATGAGTCTGGACAGACGTGGATGTAAACTGCAACTTGACTGGTTGGTGGAGGCATAAAACCACCGGGCGGTAATTCTAGTTTTACATTAGCACGAGCAAAAGAAAAAACATTTTTATTACTAGTTCTACCAAAGCATTGTAAAACTATTGCAATAGAAATCTTGGGAATGGGGCAAATCATAAAATTACTAAAATGCAGTTTATGAAAGGTTGCACACTTTTTCATTCATGCACTGGAGGACCACTTTGAAAGAAATGTAACAGGCCTCGTTTTCAGGCTAGTGGAACAGTTTACATTTGTAACTTCTTCCATGCAGTGCACAGCGCTACTTGTTCAGTGGGGTGGAAGCATCTGTGGTTCATTTTTGTGTTTGTGTAGAACTGAAGTTGCTCCGCTCCATGAGCGATGTGCATCTGGTCGGACAAAGCCTTCATGGCTCAGTGTTCAACAAGAGCCCGGCAGAGCAGCTACAAGGGGACAGAAGAAGCGACAACAAGACCAACAGATGCATGTGTTGAGGCAATCAGTTGGCTGCTGCAATGCAAAAAGAGCTAATGTGTTTTCATTAAAGCATCTTTCGGCATTAACGTATCCCACTTAATCCAAAGTAATCGGTACTCATATATGCACAGCACAGCTCTGCTGGTGTTGCTGGTGGCTGATTGCTGAGGCAGGCAGGTCCAGCTGTTCAATATGTTTGTTAGAAGGAAACATACAGGTAATGTAGGCATCTGCTACAATAATCCTGGTCATACACAAGATGATGTTCACTCCACGTCAGGATGTGTTCACACTCAGTGTTTCCTGTCAGAGAGGCCCGAACATGTGGAGATTGAACACATGTGGCTGCACTCATCAAGAACAATGCTACACTGTTATGAGTCTCATGTGGGCTTTAATTCAGCCCACTAGGCCCCTGCAATGAGGATTTAATAGAGCAGCCAGCATTTAAAGCTTTAAAGCATGAAACTATCTCTTTCATGGTTCATCTCCAAATGTCAAATGGCAATGTGCATCACATCAATCACAGAATCTGTTAGCAGCGTGCTGCAGCAGCACAAACTGTCATCACTACAGCAGCCAACACGTGACACATTTCAGTAGCAGATGGCGAAGTGATGAGCAGCATTACTTCTTCCTTCGTCTTTCTTCTCAAAGTGTGAGTAGACAGTAGCTCATGAGTTATTTGTTGTTTGGGCGGATTAATTTACGGGCGGCCCCACAATTAACACACATCAGAGCGCAAACCTGTTGCTTCTCCAGTATTAAACCAGTGAAAATGAACCCTTTTTCTCAGCAGTTCTGTGTTTTATAAGTGTGATCTGTGTTGATTCACAACTAAGAAGCAGTGAATGCAAAAGGTGCCAAAGTTATAAAATGCTTAAATCTACATATCAGCCTGCATTGAATCAAATTTCTTAATCATGGTCAAGTTAAAAAAAACTTTCATACAGGAAATCCTCATATGACATGTTCTACTTACAGCAACATGTGTTCGCTGTGCTTTTGACCCATTCATCTGAGGCTGCTGTCACAGGTTAATCTGTGTTCCTGACTTTCACAGAGATTTTATTCTCTCACTGTAGCTCCACACACATCAGCGCCAAACCTCAGAATTACATTACATACATAAAATAAGTACCAAATGAAGTTACATTTCAATCTCTTTTTTGAATACTCGGGTTGTCCATTACATAAATCCAATTTACATGTCAATAATGTTCAACAAAATTCCCATCTCCATTGGAAACGCCTGTTCAGTAAAGCCGGCCTGTGTCCCATACTGGTCAGCTGGAGGGTCACGAAGCCTGTTAAAGGCATTGCTCGACATTTGGGAAATACACTTTCTTGCAGAGAGTTGGATGAGAAGATTGACACCATTCTTATGTCTGTCCATTAAATATAAACAGCTAGCAGCCGATTAGCTTAGTATAAAGACTGCAAACAGGGACAACAGCTAGCCTTGCTGGGTCCAAAGGTAACAGAATCCACCTACCAGCACCTTTACAGTAGTTAGTGAGCTTTAGGGGTGCTGTTAGGTGGATTTGGACAGGGCCAGGCAAGCCGTTTGTTTTTCCCCGTTTCCAGTCTTTATGCTAAGCTAAGCTAGCCGGCTGCTGGCTGTACCTTCATATTTAGCTTACAGACATGAGAGTGGGATCCATCTTCTCATCTAACTCTCGGCAAGAAAGCAAACAAGCGTATTTCCCAAAATGTCGAACTATTCCTTTAAACACTTTGCTGCATCATGCAGAGAAATATACATTTCAAGTATACCACAGAATAGCTTTGAAAATAACTTTTATTCTATACTTCCTCCTGAATGTATTTGGAGTTGCCAAAAATATACTTTGCTTGCAGAAGTTGCAAAAGTTGTTTAAGTGATAAAATAGATTCCTCACTGTTTTCCTCAATAATATTTATTTTATTTAATCAACCAGAAATGAAGGTGCAAATGTTTAATAAAGTTTCTCCTCTCTTCTGTTTTTCAGACTGTAGTGTTTCTCATTGGAGGAAAGGCAGGAAGAAAGACTTACAGCCCGAAAGCTGAGAAGAAGACAGCGGGGTGAAGTCGTCCCTGTTGATACTGATAAGGGATTGGTATCATTATCTCCCTTGAGCTATAGGGAGAGGGGTAAAAGGACAATTTGTAGGTACAGTAACAGTATTCATGGTGATTTTAGGAGCATATGGACTTTCTGCTAAAATGAAATAAAGCTCATGTGGGAGTAAAAGTCCTCAGATTTTCCAATTCTCTGTCAGTCAGGAAGCCCGAAGTATTCGTCCCTTGATGGCATCTGAGAATGATGCTTTGATACTTGGGTTTCAAGTTTTGGAAGAGATTTGTTCATGTTCGCATATATCGACTAAATTGATGTATGATCAGTATATTAGATAAATTCTTTTCTAAGGTGGATTCTTTAAGAAGGAGCTGCTTATTCCTCGTCAGCGAAGGGTTAACCTCACCTGGAGTGAGAACATCACTGTGGTTTTGCCATACCTCTGTGATGTGCTCCAGTGGACCTTCACGGTTCACCTCAGACACCAACAAGATGCAGTAAGAGAGACTTTACATTGGATTGCTGTTATATTGAGAACCTTTAGCCGACTTTGTACCATAGCCAGACCGCTCTTCCATGAGCACTTCTTTCAAACGTCAATGAGCTAGAGCGATGTACATGAACTAAACTTCAACTTTAAAGGCAAACTGATAACTACTGTTTTCTCTTCCCTCTTCAGTTGTTGACTATGCATCTCTTACCCACAGCCTGCATTTAAAGTGTTATTTTTAGAACTGTGCTATAGGCCCAAATTGCTGATTCAAACGCTGTCTAAACAAGTTTGTGCCAACTTTTGCCCTGTGCCATGTATTTCTTTTTATATGTTTATCATGCATGAAGAATGAGAGTTGAACCCGGACAAAGAACGACATACAATTGTCTCCCTCCGTCCAAGCTATGTGTTTTCATATTTACTGTAGATCTGTTATGGAGCCCCCCCCACCCCCATTTTGATGATTCAATTACCTGTGCAAAGCTTAAAAGTGACCATCAGCATTTCAAATATAAAGTAACATCACAGTCAGAATTTGTTTATGCTTTATAATCAGGCCCCCAAAATGACAGGCATGCAGTTGCTTTTCTCAACATTCAAATCTTTTACACTTTCAAATTTTAGTTTTACTCAAATTCTGACTGAGATTTTACTTCAAAGCAAATCAGCATCTCCTGTCATGTTTGTTTTCTGTCTGAGATTACCCCTCAGGTTGTGTCAGCTTTACTGCTTTATGTTTTTCCACTTGTGCAATTCAACTCAAGGCTGTATTGTTGCTGTCAAATGAAATGTATTAACTTGTCAGGTTTTGAGGAATGAAGACAAACAGCATTATTATAGAGATCATACTTTAGTTTAATAGGCTATGGTTGTGAGGCTTAACATATAAAGGATAATGCAAATCTGTGAAAAAAGCTCATATCAAAAGCTCATAAAGGCCCATATCAGCAACGATTCTTCACAGAAAAATTCCCAACACAACACCTGTGTGCATGGAAGAAACCCTGTTCATCAGAACATTAAATGTCCAAAAATAGGAAAATATTAGATCACAACTGTTAAAAAGCTGAAGTGATGGTGTGCTTGCATGAGCTGTGAGGTGTTACTATTTGTGTCAGCTCTTATATAAATAATCCTGCAAAGAGTGTCCTTTAACAGGATGTTGTATACAATGGTTATATTATAGATTTTATGCTCCATTTACAAACGTATAGTGACTGAAGTAAGTACTTTCTTTTAATCAGTAGACATATTGTAGCCTACATATAAACACAAGATCGTACAACAGTGGTCAAATCTGCTTGGAGCCACAATTACGTTAAAGATCCACTGATAAATTCACCCTTTTTACAAACATGGTCAACATATTTCTATAGTAGAGTCAGAAATAGTCCACACTGACAGAAGTCGTAGGCTCCAAATGTGTTGGATGCTTTTTACTGCAAAGGAAGAATGAAAACAGCACAGACGTTCACTTCTTCTTCAATGTGCTGTAATATTTTAAAGTTGTAATCTCAAAGATTTTCATTTCGCTGTCTTTCGCGGCACCTATGGCGATAATTGCAGGTGTGTTTTTGGACCTCATCGATCCTTTCTTTGTTTGTTCGGCCATAGTAACCGTTTACTCACAACACTAGCAGAGACCGGAAAAAACAGCACGCCGCTTCACACACAGCTGAGTTGAAGAGCGAGTCTGTTACGTTAAAAGCCTAACTGTGCTGACGCTTGTGATTTTTCCGGGAAAGTTGCTGCCGACACCTGGGTCGTAAAACTGCAAATGCAAGGGCTTTCGTCAGTGGGCCATAGGCTCAGTCACCATTGTGTTGCCTCATTCGGCAATAGATAGTGACTTAACAGACATTAATTTAAATGAAAATCTTCGAGATTATATCTTTAACTCTAGCAGTCTGTATTTATATTTTAGACCTCTTCCACAATAAACTGAAATTCCTGGGCTGTTAGTTAGCTACCAGCTAATTCCACCTACTAGCCACTTGATAAAAACATTCCTTTCTGAACTAAAGCCCAATTAAAAAAATTCACTTCCTTTTATATTAATTCCATCATATTCAGTCTCTTATTGAATGGCTAAATGTCCATTTTAACAGAGAAAGTCCTCGACTGAAGGATATAAAGCCTACCCCTAAGGGTGGAAAATGCTTTATGTTAAATTATTAGGGTTAATATATGGGAATTATAATGTATTTCATGAGTAAATTTCTTCACTTGTGTATTGGAAATGGACTTGACAGATATAGTTTCTGTTTGATATTCCCTGATGTTCATTTTTTTAACCAGAAATTAAATTTTTGCTCAATAGGAAATAAACCCAAGTGAGCCATTCATTCCCTTTTAAGAATATTTTACAGTACATATAAGAGCGGACATTTCTTAGATATGCAAACTTTAGGTTTGTTTTTTTGCAAAATTTGCCGTAGCCAGTTAGTCACATTGTCAGGGGCTCAAGATTATTTGCTCACTACTTCTTGCACTCAGTAGCAGTGGTGGCGACTTTTATCTCGATGCATCTGGTTCATGTCCTGCAAATCCTGACTTGCTGGTTTAGTCAGTTTATGGTGTAACATTCCCTTATCCCTTCATTACTTTGGGGCTGTGTTTATTGTGATAGCATTTGTTACTGGAGTTGGTTTCAAAACCACACTCGAAATCCTGTGCAAATAGAAGGAATTGGTTCTTTCAACTTAGCAACTAAGAGTACTCATTATTTTTGTGTTTAGAATTAAATTAAGTGACATTGTAACTGCTATGCTTTGTGATTTATGGTTTAACCAAAAATGCAAGAAGGTATAAATTCAATTTAAAAAAACAACAGAGGTTTGAATAAGTAATGTGGTGTTTCACTTAAAAGCTCACTGTATGTATGAAAGTTACAGTTTCAGTTCATGTGTTCACTCCTAATATCACATATGATGTAGCCTTGTGAGCCTTATTGTGTCATTCTCAGGAGGGAGAATAATGATGTACAATGATTATGTTATATACTGAGTCTGAAAGGAACTCACTGACAGCTTTTATAAGGTTCTTAATGGGCTAAACTTGGTCCTCATATGCAGAAGAAGCTCTGTAATGATGTAACAGATGAATGGTAATAATTGGTAAATGCAGTAAGTGTATTTTTTATTATACTTTATCAATCATATCTAACTATATGGTTGTCTTTTTATAACCATAAGAGCATTTCAAGGTGTATTCAAGATCCCTTATTGTGAATAGAAAGTGATATTTCCCATGGCTGACTGGCAACAACAGAGAGATGATAACTGCAAACACATGGATGGTTGTTGTCTGTGGTCTTTTGAGACAGATTTTTTTATACACAAGATATTGAATTTATTTATTTTTTGGAAATGTATAATGCTACGTGACAGTACTTTTATGAAAGAAATAAAAATTAAATCGCTATTTTTATCAACTAACCCTGTGTCCAGAGTCCAGTCATTATTACAGTAAAGAGAGTCTTTAAATATGCTGCCATTATTATTTCAATGTGTGCAGGTGTCTTACATAATAAAATGCAGGCGTTTCAGTCTTGTGCCTTTAGGTCCTTTATTGGTATGTGAGATATTTCTTTCTGAACCTGGGTAGTATAAAGGTTACAGAAGATGAAATAATACAAGTTAAAAGTAGGATGATGCAAATTAACAAAATATTTTCTTTAATGCAGAATTAACTGTGGAAGTTACAATAGATAGTATTTTGTACCTATAACCAAGTTTAATCTGCAAAGTAGCCAGTAACTATAGCGGTCAAATAAATGTAGTGAAACAGTAATTACCTCTTAAATGTAGGGGAGTAGAAGTACTAGCAGAAAATTGAAATACTCAAGTAAAGTACAAGTACCTCAAGAGTACTTGAGTAAGTGTACTTGGTTACCTTCCATCACTGGAAACAGATCAGCTTTTAAAATACATGCTACACTTAAGATAGGAAAAAAGTGCAACAAGCATGCTGCAAAGTCATTGCAACTTCTTCTGCAGTTTTAATGTTATGCAATGACGCGTACTTTGTCCCTCTGTACGTACCGTAGCCAGTCCAGAGAATACAGGAAGTCGAGGAAGTAGGAGCGGCGGGGAAAAAAACTAAATATACCAATTCAAGGCAAAGAATGGTGCGAAATTGAGTGTGAAAACAAAAACAACCACGTTTTTATTTGAAAAACATAATCTTTAAGCACGTGTTTATTTTATTTTTACAATGGTAGTTAATTATGTGTTCGGGCCATTTTATTCTGAAACTACCACCCGGAAGTGCTATGTTTACACTCGTCCGGCCCTTTTTGATAGCGACAAAAGTGCGTGTTTGTTTGCAGGAGTTGTGTAGTAGACAGCGACCTGGCCTCTGAAAACAAAGGACAATGACCTCCGGCGGAGGAATTCAGATACCGACCCGTCTCCCGCTGCTGCTGACCCATGAAGGGGTGCTCCTCCCGGGCTCCACCGTCAGGTTCAGCGTGGACTCTCCGCGGAACATGCAGCTGGTCAGCCAGCGGCTGTTGAAGGGGACTTCGCTGAAAAGCACCATCATCGGAGTGATTCCCAACACCAGAGACCCAGAGCACGACACCGACGACCTCCCCACGTTGCATAAGTAATAAACATTTAGTCATAGAGCTGGATAGAGAGGGAACAGTTGAGTCATATCCGCAGTTTGACCTGGTGGTGGTGTTGGTGGTGTTTTTGAGGTGACACATAACAGCTGGCTGCACAAGACCCCCAACCAGGGCAGTCACTACAAACCTAAGAGGTGGCCTCTGAAAATTGTTAAAAAATAAACTGAGAAGGGAAAGCCACTCAAAGGGCTACTATTAGCTAGATTTTAGACATATAGTATAACCATTTGGTATTGTGTCCCGATGAACCCCATATGAACAGATTTTTGTCCTTCCAGAGGTATCTGCTCTGTTAGTCATGATCACAACACTGACGAAAGTTATATTTTTTTCCACATGGTCACATAATCTAAAGACATATTTTTCCCCCCTCTCATTTTGGGCCCTCTGCAATCCCAGACCCAACTTTGGGAGACCCTGACAACACTCAACTCAAATGACATGTAGTTTTAGCAGGTTAGGTCTTGTTATTGTGTTTCACTGGCAAGGAGTGTATAATACTAATCAAATGACTTTTGTTTCCTTATTATGCCCTTAAAGGGGCTTCCAGCTATACGTGTCACCATGTCTGATTTAGTCAGATTGATATTTTTGTGTAATGCACAGATCACAGTTTTTAACAAAAGGTGCAGTATGTGATTTGTTCTAGAAAAATCTGCAGTGTGGCAGTGGCCTTGCAGTCAAAACCAGCCAAGCACAGAGAGGCGGACTTTAACCTTTCACCAGCACTCTACCAGGCAGGTGTGGTTACAAAGTACCAATTGCTTGTCTCTCTATCAGCCACAGTTGCTTTGAAAAATGAGTGTTAATTAGTGACAAACTGTTGCTTTAGTTACACTAAATAGGAAAACTTTGCGTGTTAAGGGTGCCCTTGCGTAAGGCACTCAAACTGGCATCTTAGCACTGCACTGTGGCCTCCCTCCCACTGCTCCTGAATAGCTAGGTCAGATGGATTAAAGGATCCGGGACGCAGAGGAGGAATTTGTAAATAAAAAGAAAGAAAAGAATCCGATGTCACTGTCCTTTTGTGGTGTTGTGGTAGACCACAGTAATGCATCGTGGATGTGAAGGGGAAAGAGGGATTAAATGCTGGTAATCCAATCAGCTTTTCCCTTAATGGAGAACATGTGTCTTTGATTTAGAGCCACAGCACCTTCAGAGGGCATCTCGAATCAACCTCCATCCACACGCACAACTGTAGTCATCTACTCTGTGGTGGCTGCCACTTCACTTCACACTAAATCCAGGAATTCATGTCCTCACCGCTGGAAGCCCATAATCAGAAGCATATTTTGTGTGTGTGTGTGTGTGGGAGAGGGGCAGTGTGTTAGGCAGCATCGCCAGAAGCTGCTGAATGGTGTGTTGATGCGTAGCTACAAGTTGTATAATGTCCTGCCTTACTGCACACTGTCAAGCCAACTCATTATAGTTCACTGTCACACGTAATCAGTACATAAAGCTGGATCTATTTGTATTTAGCGCAGTGTTGCTCTCATATTGCCAGTATTTATCCTGTTAATGTCAATTCTGGCAGCTCCTTACTTAATTTAAATTCAACTTTGGCTCACAATAAAATAGCAAGTGCTCCAAAGGCTGACAGCTGCAATATAAGCCGCTCAGCTGTTAAGGAACAATTAGCAGAGATTTCCTGATTTTGTGTCAGTAAATTGTGGAGACTCCACATATAGTAAGTGTTTTGACCTGTCTTGTCTTAATTAAATTGTCGAGGCTCCCACACTGCCTGTGTGGACAACCTGTCAGCACCACATATCACATTATAATGAGTCCCAAACGACCGCAGGATCTGTCAATCTGGCTTGTTCTCCTGGAGCTCTTTTTACTAGTTGCTTCACTTTTACACCAAGGAGAAATAAAGACGCAGGAGACAGATCTGGGTGACGCTGTGAAAACAGGCAAAAGACAGCTTTGTAGCTAAATTTGAAAGTGCTGTTTATGGAAAACATGCAAAATGTTTTGAATCAGTTTAGTTACTTCCAATTACGCTTCCACGTCCCATGGCACACCCGCCGATTATAGCAGAGTGGTTTGATCCAAATCATCAGTCTTGGAGAGGCTCCAAGGTGTGTAGATTGAATCTTAACAAACAATCGGGGTAGATTAACGTTTAGTATACGATAATGCTGCTGTGAAGCTCTCTTCCAGAGAGTCGTCTGTCATCACCAACTTCCTCTCTCTCTCTGTGTCTGTCTGTAGAATTGGTACAGCAGGGATAGCCGTGCAGGTGGTGGGCAGTAACTGGCCAAAGCCCCACTACACCCTCCTCATCACTGGATTGTGCCGCTTTAGCGTGTCAAGTTTGCTTAAGGAGCGACCCTTTGTACTGGCAGAGGTAAAACTTATTTAATAATAGACAATAACTGATTTAAGATCAACAATTCCATTATTCTTAGAATGTCCCTTAGTTGTCCCTAACTTAAAGGTACCCTGTGGAGACTTCTTGTTATGTTTACACTTTAAGTTTCTAAGTATTTTCCTGCATTGTTTAAATCCACATTTACGTGCTTGCTGTCTTCTTGTTCCCTGCACATCTTGGCGCATTACCACCTGTCGATCAGTGGAATTGTGGGAAACCATTGTTTACATGCGCGCACATCTGCCTCCTCGTGTGTGTGTGTGCATGAGAAGAACTAAACGGGGACCCACTCATAGAAAAACAGCTCCATAGCACTACTAGAGGTCAAAAGCTCCACAGGGAACCTTTAATACCTGATGTCACAGTGCACTGACACACCCTGGAGTACACTTTAATGTCATAATGTAATTGTAATGAATGCAAAAGTAAATAAACTTTCAATATTTAATGGTTGTCTGACAGATTATTGAACAGTCCCCCGTCATAGTCAACAGTCTTTCTCTGTCTAAATGATATACTGTTGGATGCATCTTCTGTGAGGATACTGACATTAAAGAAGTAACACAAGCTTCAGATGTCATTTCACAATAACTTCAATACAAGAGGGGACACTGGTCCTGCTTTAAAAACAAAACTTTAAGGTGCTCTGTGGAGTTTTATTTTAATTTAGTGACTCTCATCAAAACACACCGTGTGTATTCCTGAGGCCTAACAAAATAAAAGCTGTAAAAAAAAACCATTTCAAATTGTCCAATGTTTACATTCATGTTTGCTGGTCTGTCTTCTTGCAATACACAGATGTGTGTGTGACTGCAGTATGAGCCTCTCTAATTGCAGGTGGAGCAGCTGGATAAACTGGATCAGTACACGACCCCAGCAACAGAGTGTGTCACAGCAGAAGACGGAGAGCTGGGGGAGCTGTCCCAGAAGTTCTACCAGGCTGCTGTGCAGGTGTGTGTGTGTGTGTGTGTGTGTGTNNAGAGAGAGAGAGAGGGAGGTAGTAAAAAAGGAAAGAAAAAAATACCCCCAGAGTACTTGATTAAGTTAAACGATTTGGCTTAATCAAGGGTAAAACTCAAAATGAAAGGAGCTTCTTGTCATTCATACATTGAATTCAGTATATAGGTTCCACAGTTTTGCTAATAAAATAAACCAGTTACAGTGGTTTCTACAGATCCAGATGAGATCCCTCTACCCAGAAATCAGTCTGTTTGATCCTTCTCAGCTCCCATGTAGTTCAAGTAATGGTCCTAGATTTAAAAGAAAACCGACAACTTTCTCCTTCTGAGAACGTACAGCATTTATTACAAAAATGTGATAAATTATGGTTTATTCTTTATCTAGCATCTGCAGCTGCATGCTTGAGCATGAGATGGCTATTACACTGGCTTACACTGTATATCTTTCGTGTCCACTTGTATTTTAATACCCAGTTCATCTTCCCTCAGCCTCAGTTTTTTCATCATTTTCAACCTTGACATTACCGAACACGTACTTGACCGCCAAAAAACACTTTTCTTAAAGACTAAAAGGTTGCTTGTTCCCGACATTATGACACACTGCTTTGATCAATGAAGAGAAAAAAGCTGGGGTCAGTCAGTCAGTTCGTCCCTGTTATCTGCTGAGCTGAGTCTGACCAACAGCCTGACACATTAAAAGATAAATGGTCTGTGAGCATATTCAACAATTAATCTAATATATAGATTACTTATGAGTTGATGGAGGTGGTCACCAATTCTTCAGGGGCTGGCTGCCTCCACAAAACAAGGCTCTGCAGGACCAGCTCCATAGTGCTACTAGAGATCAAAAACTCCACAGGGAAGCTTTAGGTGACCTTAAGAAAATTAACTATTGGGCCTCATGCAAGAACCACATCATAAACGCAACAAACAGGTTTGTTTTAAAGTGTTACGAAGAATTTCCCACAGGGGAAAAAACACTTGTTTTTGTGGCTGAAACCAACCAAAATAAAAATATATAACGAGAATAAATGTAATTCAAAAATAATATTCTGTTTATCACACCTTCATCATCATGGCTTGACAATTTACTGAGAGGTTCAACAGAGGGTTTTTTTTTTTCAGATTGTATTATTTTATTGGTATATTTTGGCATGGTAACTTACACAATTCAAATTACTGACATTATTAACAATCCAAAACAAAGAGCAGCCGCACGGCTTTCCATTTGAAGAGCTGGAACAAGAGAAACTTCAGCATTTTTGCTAAAAAAATAACATTATTGCTGTTAATTATTTTTCTGTTGATTAACTGATTTATTGACTTACCTTTGCAGCTCTACTTCTGATGACTTCGTTGGCAGCTGTATTCGTATTTTCTAATTGTTTCGGGTCCCTTAATACGACTACTGATGCTGCTAAATTTAGTATGCTTTAGTCTGCTGATTCCTGACAGCAGATTTTCTTTGTCTTTTTACTCTTTGGTAACGTTTTTGTGAATGCAACTTGCCCACAAACAGAGCAGAAAAGTTAGCCTTATATAAAAGTCTGAGGGCAGTGATAATTGGTAATGATGAATTCTTATGAAGGCAAACACTCATGAATAGGTGACATTCATCAAGTTGAAATGAGCAATTTATGACAACAAGGGCAAACAGCAAGTGTGGCTCTGTCCAGCACATCTAAAGATCATTACCACACCTTCAGTCCTTAGGCCTTCATTCGGATAAGAAAAAAATCCCCCCAAAAAACCCCTTTAACGGGGTAAAAAAATGGAAGAAACCTCTGGAAGAGCAACAGAGGAGGGATCCCTCTTTCCCAGGATGGACACACATGCAACAGATGTTGTGTGTACAGAATAGAGCAACATAGTGAAATTACAGTATAGACACTCGGGATGACAAAATTATAGATAGATTGTAAACGTATATGAATGGATCTGGCAGTCGGTGTATTTCCCAAAATATTGAACTATTCCTTTAAAGCTCCAATTTGGAGATAAACTGCGAAATGAATACATGTACCGAAAATTAATAATCATCCTGGTGCAAAAGCAGAAATGTGCTCGTCGTTGCTGCGGCCTCAGCAAAAATAACTTTTTTTTTTTCAGTAAACGCAAAATGGCCTTTTAATGCAGTTACATGCCTCGCCTATATTCTACATCCTACCCTATCCTACTTTCAGTGCATTGCGCCTCTTTATACAGTTCATACAGTGTTTTCATTCCTCATTTGACAGTCATACTTTATCTGTGCTTGTAATTTGTAGCAGACCTGTACATTCCTATTCATATTCCTATGTATGCTTATATAGTATATTTATACGTTCTTATCTTATCTCATCTTGCTGTGGGAACACCTGCAGTTTGCAGTTGCGTAGCACTTATGGAAGTTGGCAAACCTAAAACTCTATAAGTACTTACAATTAATCAAAGTGCATCGGAAGGCTTCATGTCTGTCTTTCCATTCACAATTTATGCCAGAGCTGGTATTACTCACGCGGGGTGAATTCCTGGAACACTCTGTGAGTGAACTCTGGAATTATAAAATGTATCGAAATAACAAGAAACAGGCAACATTCGTCTTATCAATCATAGCAATAAACTGTGATGGATTATGACAACAACACGCTGTGATGGATAGGGACACGTATAATTGTGTCAGTAAATCTAATTCAACTGTCTGTGTGTGTGTAGTTGTTAGGTATGCTGGACATGTCCGTTCCAGTGGTGGCTAAGTTCAGGCGTCTGTTGGACAGTCTGCCCAGGGAAACTCTACCTGATGTGGTAGCCTCCATGATCCGCACTTCAAACAAGGAGAAACTACAGGTGAAGTGAGCGTTGGGTGTGACTCACTCAAAATTCAAACTAATTACTTAAACAAACAAAAAATATGATGTGACAGATGTTTTTTTCATGTGATTACAGTATCTGTCAGATTATTCAGCTGTTATATCTCAATCCCAGTGAGAACTGGTGCAGTGTGTGTTACTCATAGCACATTCAGTGTCCCTGGGTCAGATCTATAAGGGGAGGGGTGTATTGGCTTATTGTGCCATAGACTTTTTTTGAAGCGACCGCCTGATGGTGCCAAAGATAATTCTTTTGAATACTATGTACAGTAAAGTGGGTTTAATGTAAAGATTTTTCTAAACTGAATGTATTTTGAAATCAAGTTTTTATATCTCCACATGTACCGTGAAGGTCCTGGATGCTGTGAGCTTGGAGGAGCGATTTAAGAAGGCTCTGCCCATGTTGACCAGACAGATAGAGGGGCTAAAACTGCTGCAGAAGACCAGGAAAATAAGTCCCGACAATGAGAAGAGGGTAACAAACATTTTCATTTCCCCTTTCCCTTTCAACAGTGTCTGTATTTATGTGCCTGTTAACCTCTCCGTGTCTCATCTGTTCAGGTGTTGTCAGTGCGTAAAGGTGGGGTGTTCCCGGGCCGGCAGTTCAACCTGGATGAGGAGGATGAGGATGAGGATGGCGATGATACTGCAGCCTTAGAGAGGAAGGTCCACGGGGCCAACATGCCTGAAGCTGCACTCAGAGTTTGCCTCAAAGAGCTCAAGAGGTGAATTTTTGTCTAGATTAAACCTTCAGCTTCTCCAAAACATGCTTGTGTAAACCAAACTCAGTCATTTCTGTTCACTCTGTTCTAATTATCTCTGAAATTCATTTAACAGCTGCAGTTAAAAAAAGGTCTTGATTTGCAGCATCTTTTTGGGTCAAACTGTACCTTTGAGTGCACAGTTTAAAAAAGGCAATATTGTTGGTAAAATACTGGCTGTTACTTTTCTGTACAAAATCAGATAATGCACTAATTAATTTAATTTAATTTAGAATTTGATTTTAGTGAGTAAAAAGCAGAATCCTTTAAATAATTTCTCACATGTGTCGTGTCTTGAAGACATGGTCCTACTTGCGTGACTTCACTGATGAGACCAGTGTTACATTTAATCTCATTCGTCTGTATTCAGATTGAAGAAGATGCCTCAGTCCATGCCTGAGTATGCCCTGACCAGAAACTACTTGGATCTGATGGTAGAGTTACCATGGAGCAAAAGCACCAAAGGTAAATAAAGCTAAATGTGAGCGTTAGCAGAGTCCAGGACCACAAGCCAAAAAATGTCAGATGCCACAGACACAGTATGAGATCTCTAATACTCTTCAGCTACGCCTTTGTACCATGATCAAGCAGTTACAAGTGTAAAAAGATGCGTGACAGCTTTGGTATCGTCAGAAGCCATATTTTCTCACTTTTAATGGAGCCAAGCTAATATTGTCTCCCTGCCTCATGCTTAACATGTGGTGACTGTGAGATCGTGGTGATAACTGTGTTGAATAGTTCCACTTAAGCAGTCTAATATTTTTCTGGTGCGCTGTTTTTGCTTTGAAGCATGCCTGCTGGAGCTCTTTGTTGTCTTTGGACTGACTTAAACCGTTAACATCAAAGTCCTCTATTGACCAAATGAAATAATAACATTTCATTTCTCAATCGATGTCCTATACTGAAACGAAAATCGGAAAAAGGAAGAACAGGCCTTTTTTTAAAAATGGTTTTGTCACTCAATTTGGGAAAAAAAATGGATATCAGAGCATTTTCTGACATGAAATAGAATTTATAGAAAAAGTTTCATTTTTCTTGATAAGGAGCTCCCTACATAGGGTTAATATTAACCCTAACCCTTCAACATTATTAACAACAGTTACAACATTGACAGTTCAGTTATACGTAGGCTGTGTCCAGTCTATAAATAAGCACAGAATGACCCGCACAGAGTAAGCGCAAGACAACAGTGGTCTGCCTTCAGTAGGGATGTGAGGTAATCTCCTGACTATTTTATCAAACTTAATAGCCTGTCCACGCCCATGTAGTTTCTCAAACTCTAAACTTCAACATGAATTGGCTGCAAAATGATTACACATTCTCTGTTAATATATCACATCCACTAATCTGTCAACAGTAGCCTAATTCTGTGGCCAAATGAATAATCAAAGCTATACGGCACTCAGGCCAACAACAGCACATATTGAGGACTCTACCTACCTATTATAAAAGTTGATGGCGGCGTGTTGCCCCAATTTTGCATTTTGTAGTAATGGAGACTGGATTTTTCGTGTTTGACTCACTATATGAAAATCCGTAATAAGGAAACAACACAAAATTCTATTTTGAGGACAAAATTAAATGAAAACAGCTCTATTTCCGTTTTTAAAATGCTGTTTCAAACATTGCAAAAAAGCCCTGTTTTTCATTTTCCGATTTTCGTTTCAGAATAGGAAATCGATTGAGACGAAGGTACACGGATTTAACAGATGATCAGTTAATATGAAGTATTGTATTTATATATTCATAATTTCACAATGGCTGAGGTCGCCTCTCAAAATCATATATATCAACTCATATTGCTCTGAAATATCCTCAGTGTAGTCATTTATACTGCTTTAAATAGTTAAAGCTGCACTAATCAATATTTTTATATTGTCAGTGATGACGTGTAATGTGAAATGTGTCGCTTGTGGTGATGAACCCACAGAGAATTAGTACCAGACTCTGTAGTTCAGCTCAGCTCTACAGAGCGTTTTAGCATCTTTCAGCTCATTGTTTTGGTTTTACAGCCCACAACTTTTATTGTTTTGGTTCAGTCCCACAGCTCTTGTCAATCCAGGTTCCAGCAGCAGCAGAAAGGTGTTTTCAGCAAAACAGCTCAGATTAACCCACTGCACACTCCCTGCTGAGCACCGTACAGCAGACAGACACAGTTAGCAACTAGCTGGTGAACACTGTGGAGCATTTAGCAGCTAAAGAAACAGATATTTCCCTCAGGAGTTGGTGGAGGGCAAAAGCTAAAAGGAGAGTGAATACTAGACTTACATTCATCATGTTGTCAGAAACACGACTCCAGATGAAGCTAATGTTGCTCCGGATCTGCTGGGTGTACAAGTAGGCGACTGTTTGTGAATACCTTAGCTATAACAACCTTAAATTGTAATATCTTAGTGTTGTGTTTACAGCTTGTTCTGCTGCCCTGTACTTGTCAAAAAAATCAGTTAATGCGGCTTTAAATAAAGTACTTTATGTCACTCATGTCCAAATATGAACCCAGAGTCATTTCCATCGAAATTCCAAGATGATAATCTAAACCGAGCAGAAAATCAAGTGTACCATACAAAGATATGATGTATTTGTGGTGGGCAGCCACAATATCAGAATATCAGGCCTGCTGCCAATAGATTTCACAAACTGACATAATAACACACAGTGATACGTGGTTTTTAACTGTGGTACTGAGTCTTATTCTCTCCGGATGGACCCTCAGGGTGAGCTGGAGAAACACCAGCAGAAGAACCTCTTGTTTCTATGCTTCTCCATATTTGGACTTAACATATAGTGGCTCGTGTCCAGGCCATATATGGTCTGAAAATACATTAACCTCATCCTATAGACATACACTGTAACCTCACATGTAGCACATAGTATATGAGAGGAGTCTTTTCCTTTTCCTCTGACCATATGTGTGAATAAACCTCCTGAACTGAGAATCGACTTGTGGCCTGATTGAGTTCAGCTTCATTGGATCAAAATGATCTCCCTTTCACACAGTCTCTGCCAAATTTGAGGACAGGGTTCATTTAGTTGCAGGGTCAAAAGTGATAGCAGTGTTGCAAATAAATCCGTAGTACTTTTTCATCGAAGAATTTGGGAGGATTGTCTGTCCTTAATAGACCGGCCAAATTTGCCAAACTGACCTGGTTCCCCTCTTCCTGCTCACTGTCTCAAATTACAGTCACTCATCTCTCTGTTTCTGCAGCTCCCACCTCACTGACTCACTAACTTTAATGTTTTCTCTTTCTTTCTTTCTTGGATTCATCCATCCCATCCACATTCAACACACACACACACACACACACACACACACACACACACACACACACACACGCTCTTCAGACTGCCTGGACATCCGAGCCGCTCGTACTCTATTGGACAACGATCACTATGCCATGGACAAGCTGAAGAGACGCGTGCTGGAGTACCTGGCTGTTAGGCAGCTGAAGACTTCACTCAAGGTATGGATCTTCTCAGTCCATTAAACATATAAAGTGATGTATTGTATGAAGCAAGAATCAGGGGATTTCTGTCACATAATTATGTGTGTATTACATGCTGCTGTGTCTTTAGGGCCCCATCCTCTGCTTTGTGGGGCCCCCGGGAGTCGGTAAGACCAGTGTGGGACGCTCCATAGCCAGGACTCTGGGCAGAGAGTTTCACCGCATTGCTTTGGGAGGCGTCTGCGACCAGTCTGACATCCGAGGACACAGGTATGCTCATAAGATAGCAACTCTTCTGTAGGTCTGTAACAGCAGATGCTTTATGACCACAGTATAGATGGTGAGTTCTCTGGAGCAGAGGGGAGAATTTCCCTATATGGTAGTGGATCACACATACATCCTGAGACATCTCAGAGGTAAGAATTTATGGACTTAGAAATGATTTAACTTTTAGATATTTAATATTTACCGATGTTGCGTGTCATTGTGTGATCTAGTTTTAGGACATGGATAATTGAACATTGGCTATAACAATGTGCCACAGCAGTTTGAGTATATTGTTGTATATTGTTGGAGCTCACATTGGCTCTGTGGATGTGTATTGGAGCACAGCACTCTCTGCTGCTGAGTGGAACATGAGCTTTCATGAGTTTGGATTATATTTCAGAAAAATTAAGCACAGTTTGGAAAAAAAACACGTTCTAAAAGACTCCTGTTGGAGAGGAGTAATGAAATGTTTTTTTATTCAGTCCATTTGTAGCAGTTCAACACAGTGGACTTCCTGGAAGTCCACCACTTTTATGTCAGTTATGCCAGGAACAGTCAAATCAATGATGTCATAATCTCAGATAGACATTAGCTTTGTTAAGCTGCAAAAACAGAGGGAGGTCCTCAGTGATGTAATTTTCTGGTTAAGAAGTACAACAATGTTAATCTGTGTGGAATTGAATGAACTTTACTGTGGTGTGTCTCTCACGTCATACATCGAGTAAAGTTTACCACCACATAGACAACAAAATCATAATGAACCATCAGTGTACTGACTAACACACAAAGTATTTTGTAACCCGAGTGCTAGTATACGGTGTTGGGTTCAATTAACAAGTAATGAAGTATTGGTACCTATATCTGTGCGTAAATGTGTGCAGGGAGGTGAGCAGGGCAGTAGAGTTCATCTCAGGTTACGGTGCTGACCCTGGTGTTTTTACAGGAAGAGTAAACAATTGAGTTGGGACATCTTCCCTCAGCCAGATGAGAAACATGTGTCCGGCATACCAACAGCAGGAGTGCAAGGGATAAACACAAAAGTTCTTTAACGGTTGATTTTACAATTTGTTCAACTTGGAAAAATTCCCTAAAAGGTCTCTTGAGACCACTTCAGTAGTTTCTCATAAACAGTTTTGCGGTTTTGTAATTTCTTTGTTTGTTTTCTTTTATTTCCTTTCTTTGACCCCAGAGACTTCACATTTCTTGCTTTCAGCTTGCAAACATTTGAAACTTACTTTCATTAGGTAATTTGTCACGGAGAACACTGCGTCTGTGATCTTCATTTTTTTCAATTTTTATTATTGTTGCGTGGTAATGCAATGCATACCTCTAGAATAAGTCGATAACAGCATGACCACGCAATAATACCATGTGACAAGACAGGATGCTCACCTTGACATATAGATTTCTGCACTTTTGTCATCAGTAGAATACAGTTCTTTGTGAGCCTTCAGTGTGTTTGAAATTGAGTGGAAACGTTTACACAGTGATTCAAATCCTGCCCATTTCTCCAGGCGCACATATGTAGGGAGCATGCCTGGCCGCATCATCAACGGTTTGAAGACCGTAGGCGTCAATAATCCCGTGTTCCTCCTGGACGAGGTGGATAAACTTGGAAAGAGCCTGCAAGGGGACCCTGCAGCTGCACTGCTTGAGGTCAGCTCTGTTTCTCTCACTCAGATTACTTGTGTAGTGTTATCAGATGTCATCACTAGTAAATAGAAACCTTAACCTGTATGTGGTCTCAACTTAAGCTGCTTATATGTAACCAAGTCTTCTTTTAATTGTTTTTTTTAATCCCTCTGTTTGTTCTGTGAAACCGATCACGATAAACTCAACTAGCTTTCCAGCTAAGATAAATAGTTTGACTTAACACTAAAAACACACACACACTGAAACAGTCTCTACATGTTCCCTTAGGTCCTAGACCCAGAGCAGAACCACAGCTTCACAGACCATTACCTCAACGTGGCCTTTGACCTCTCCCAAGTGCTCTTTATTGCCACTGCAAACACCACGGCGACCATTCCCCCTGCCCTGCTGGACAGGATGGAAGTGCTGCAGGTACCAGGTGGGTTCATGTGCAGAGAGTCCCCGTCAGGAACCATCTCCACAGTTTCCATTTGATCTTGAGGACAAACTCTTGCTCTGGTGACATAACTAATCCCAAGCAGAGTGCATCTGTACGATTGAATTTACTGCAGTGTAGTCAGGGAACAGATGAAACAACTCCAGCTGCGTACCCAATCACAATTGGATACATGCGAACGTGCACACACACACACACACGCACACGCACACATGACCACCACCGTCACTGCTGCCAGGTTACCAATGATTAGATCACTATTAGATATAAAGATAATATATATTTTAATATTATAAATTAATACCTTCAAGTGACTAAGTAGTCATTTATTCCTTATTCACATGATATAGTCCATGTGCACTTCCTGTGTATTTATCTGTAGCCGCGAGTTTTTATGAAGCAAACAGCACCTGTGCTATCACCACAGGTTGATGGCAAAACAATCTGTTATGCTCTAAAACATGTTTAAGGACGTCAAAAATAACAGTGTTGTGTTTAACAGCCATGGCCTGAAATATATCCATATATTTCAGTCCAAGATCAGAACAGAACTGCACTAAATCCAAGCGAGAATGTTGAGGGGACGGGGACAACTGAACTGTAGATGAGAACCTGTGTTATTACCTACTATCAAGGAAAGATAATTAAAAAAAATCAAGGACAGATATTTCTTTGGAAATGCTCGCTGCATTGTTCTTATTACACTGTAACATACAGTATCTGTTGGCTGCTAAACATCAGAGTGCTCCTCCCACACTGACCCCTCCAGCTACAGTATCTTGCAATCCTGCAGTATCTTCCCACTGCTACTCTATGAGTTTGAGGGAAGGAGTAATTTTATGGCACAAGTTTGTATTTTGAGGGAACAAAGTAATAATTTGAAGGACCAATTTTAATTTTAGCACATTAATTATTAAAGGGCAACTCCACCAATTCTACACATCAAAGCCTTTTCACAGGTCTTGGGGAGGATGACTGCATATCTAACTGTAAATGGAAGGAGTCTCTGTCTGTCTGTCCGTCCTTTGATTATCTCAACAACTGCTGAACTTCACACTTGGCCGGTATATTGCTGAGGACCCAAGGAAGCAGTGTTGAGTGTCAAGTTGTTTGGATGGGCGGTTCTCGAGAAAGCTGCAAGCAGCAATACCGGAGGCCAAGCAATCGGCCCGTTCCGAACAGGCACGTTTTGAACGGGCACTGCACTAGTGTAAAAAAAAGTTGTATAAAGTCTTTTATGGCTCCAGAGGGAGCTGCATGAAATCGGATAAATTGCCTCACGTGATGTCATTTGAGTCAACCTCAGTTAGGGCTGAAGACCTAAAGTTTGAAAATGCAAAACATCTGGGGGTGTGGAGTTAGAAAGAAGTGAGCTTCCCAGACCTCTATAGCTCACTCCTCATCTCTGCTTGGTGCTAGCGGCTCGAGGCTACATAAGCCAATGCTAGCATAACACACCCAAATCTCCGACCCAACTGTTGGTGGACAAGTTGCACTGTGGGTAATGTAGGCTCCAGGTTTTGACAAGGAAGAAGAATGTGTGACTTAAAAAAGACGATATCTCTGATTCTGCTGCATCGATTTAGATTTCTTTAGAAACTGTCCATCGTGAGTCAGACGGTGTTATAAGAGTGCGATGCTAAATGGGTGGAGTACTCTTTTAATGTAATTCAATAGTATGATTTACTACTTTGAAGGAATGATTTATCATACGTGTCTGTGTGTGTTTCAGGCTACACACAGGAGGAGAGGGTGGAGATAGCTCACCGTCACCTGATCCCAAATCAGCTGGAGCAGCATGGATTAACACCTCAACAGCTGCATATACCACAGGACACCACACAGGATATAATCAGCAGGTACACACAAACAGTACACAAGAAACACACATGATGGGAAAAATAAACTAACTCAACTTAAGCTCAACTTAATGATAAAGGTGCACGGCCACATTACTTGAAATATCGTTAAGCATGTTGATATTGTTTTTCAATGTTTTTGACAATATACATGTGAGGACAATATGCCCAATCATTCAGTTACTGGGAGTGGTCCCAAATACCCATGTAAATATCACATCAACACTGCATTAAAAATACAGGAAAAATATAAATAAAAGTATAATATACATGTGTGTATATATACAGTATATATGTATATATGTATAATGTAAATATGTTTTAGAATGCTTTATTTGTAGATTAATGCGTATGAGCTAACAAACAAATCCAGAGCAAAAATGGAAAAAAACTTAATTCATCAAATCTAAATGTTAAGCCTTATCTATAAATACGGTTGTGTTCACACTCTCACTTCACTATTATTACCCAGCACCTGCAAAGAATATGTGGATGTGCGTGTGCCTCCTGATGATGGCTTGAAAGTGTTCAACATAACTTTTGTCTCAATGAAAACTTAGGAAAAATTAGGAATCAGGATGTACAAGAGGAACAATGTTTTTAACTCAAGCCAGATAATCAAGGGTGGTCAGTAGACTGCAGTGGTCATCGCCTGGTTAGGTCGTACGCTGCCACTTCAGCTTTGGTTTAGCCTCTTGGAAACAACATCATACAGTACTAGGCTTGCAGGGAAGAGGTGAGCTTCTTTTTCTCAGGTGTGAGACCCTTATGGATGGTGACACTCTTGTGACTCATAATACAAGGTATCTGTCAGTGGCTTCGGTGTCGGAGTCGGCATGCATGCCGAACCGGCTACTTGTTTGGCCAGTCAGGTAATGCCTATTCTGCTCCTCTGTGCCATTACTCCCCCAAATTTAGTGTGAACTTTGGTTGAGGTTCACTCACAAACAGGCCACACACCACTCTCACACCATTTACATACCTCCTCAATCTGCTCTTGATCTACTTTTTTTTTTTTTTAATTTGTAGTAAAATATGTTTTTATTATGTCACTCCGTACTGCTGAAAAGCTCCTACATTGAGCCTGTGATGGACAGATCCAGTGTGTGATGTGTGGAGTGGAGCGCTCAGCCAGCTGGCATCTCACATCTGAGGCTGACTTGGAATTTCACTTCTGGTCATGAGAGTGTGTCATTAAGTTGTCAAGTGGGTTGGTGGCTATTTGTTTTCAGTGTTGACCAGTACTTCCTTGGGAGGGTGACCTCCTTTTGATTAGAGAGAACATCTTTCAACCAGAACGTCTTTCAGCCAGATGACTGAGTGCAAGTGTCTGTCTGAACCAGACAGAGTGTGTTGGTCTGTTTGATTTCTTCAGAGTGGATTTCATATCAGTGTTGTCCTCCATAGTGGTCATTGTTTCCTACACCACTGAGTCTGCTCAGGATTGAGATTCCAGGTTTCAGATTTGATCTCCTACAATTCTTTGCTGTTTAATGTTACAGAACAACAGAGTGTGAATTAGAGCTGCAACTAATGATTGTTTTCATCCTCTGTTAGTCTGTCGATTGTCTTTGGATGATTGCTTCATCATAAAGTGTCAGAAAATAGTGAAAAATTAAGATTTTTTTGGAACCCAGTGTGACATCTTTAAATTTCTTATTTTTTCACATCACTTCATGTTACAGTGACATGAAACATAGAAAAGCAGCAAATATTGACATTGGAGAAGCACTAATAATTGTTTCAGCACTAGTGTGATTTGTAATATTTGTATGTACAACCTACACAACAGCCCGATCAAACAGTGCGGCATGTTTAAAAAGAAATCAGCAAACATGAAGCAGAGGCTTCTGGTCTTTTCAGATGGTAAGCAGTATGCTGCCTGCAGACCTGCAGAGCCTCTGTACAACTCTTCGGTGTGGTTACTATAGAAACAGCCAACAGCACACAGCTAGGAGCTCATCCTTCGAGGGATACTCCTGATTTTACTGGCTAGATCGCTTTAAAAAAACAAACAAACAGAAAACATAAAAAACTGAAGAGGTTGGGGTGGTTTGAGGTTAAGAAAAAGTGAAGAGGATTCAGTAGAAGCCGGGCAGGTCAACAAAAGTAGCAGACTGGTCCTCGCATACAGAATGATTTTCATTCATTTTCAGTCATTTTTGAGCACTAATACAGATTATCAGCAGGGCACTACAGTTGCAGGTCAAATTGTTCCTGAGCGGCGATACCAGCTTGTTTAAAATTGACTGGTTTGCCTCCGTTCTGTGTTCCTGATCACTTCTCTGATACACTCTGATCACAGATACACACCCGGCGACAGCAGCTGCAGTGCAAGTGAAACCTCATCAACACATAATTTGCCCTTTCAGGTATACCCGCGAGGCAGGCGTGCGCTCCCTAGAGAGGAAGATTGGGGCGATCTGCCGAGCCGTGGCTGTGAAGGTTGCTGAAGGTCACAGAGTCACCAAGACGGAGGCTTTGACCCCCGACTGCCCAACACAGCAGGGAGGTAAGAGCCTGAGCTCTCTGTTAAAAACTCTGCGCTCGCACAGATGTTCTGAGTTTTTCTGTCTTAGCAGAGCGGTGCTCAGGTTGAAGGGCAATGGAGGTCCACTAAACTCCATGTACCAATAGGCCTTTTTCACAGTCGATGTTTTAACATGAAAAGCACTGGTTTTGTTCATGCTGGCTCAGTGTCATGGCCTACCGGGACACTTGAATAGAACGGAGCCATTGTTAATGTTATTAGTTACACCTGTCAAGAGAGAATCTATCCCTAACCCTATAATAAAAGTCTAGATGAATGAAAATGCTGGAAGTTGTCCCACCTTAACAGTGGTGTCAGGCTGTGTGTTTCATGACCACAGAGCAACAGCTGTTTAGCACAAGGTGGCGCTGGTCAGTTTGAAAGGGAATCAGCAAAACTGACCAGACTGCAGAGTAAAAAGTATAAAGTCTGTCGGTAACAAAACCTGGAATGTATTCATCGGCTTTGAATATACATGCAGACTGTTTGACATGTCGTCTGTTTATTTAGACTGTTTATTTGTGTGATAAACAGTCACGTCATTTAAACGCAATATTTCACGTCAGCTGCTGGATGTCTGAAGTATCTTTGTAAGTACAACATGATGCCTCTCAGTAGCTGTGTAATGAGCTGGCTAATGCGCAGCCAGCTGCTCTTTATTAGAAAATAAAGCCTGTCAAGTCTTCTGTCAGCATGTTTGGTGGAGACTAGCTCATTGTACATTATCTCTCACTCATCTCGTACTGACATTAGAAAGTCCTACTCAGTTTTAATTTGCCTGCAGGATTCCCACTGGATTAAAATGAGTCTCCGGGCGATTCTGGTGAAACAGCAGATTACTGAAAAAAAAAAATTTTTAGGAGACAACTGGCTGCACTCCAAATGCTAAATTCTACCAGGCTACCAGGCATGTAAAAAGCACTGTGAAGTAGCAGACATGTAGGCTGAAAGTAGGATGAATTTAGTTAGAGTGACTAGGAAAGAGAGAGAAAGTGGAGACAGATGGGGATAAACGGAGGATATCAGCAGTTGTTTTGTGCTGCTTTGTACAAAGCCCTCGGTGTTGCCAGGTAACTGATGTCACTGACACGCAACAGAAACATTGGTGTGTGTGTGTGCAAATGATGTGGGGTTGCATTTTTCCAAGGGGATAGTGTGTGTTTGATGTCTCTGTTCACTGTTTGATGTATATCTATGTGTTTGTTTATCTATGTGTTTGGTTTAGTGTGCGTAATGTCGGTGTGCGTCAGTCTGCAGCTGATGTCGCCTCCCTTCTTTCTTTCTTCCTTTCTTTCTTTCTGTCTCTCTTTCTCTGAGGCCTGACTTCCACAGTTGTGTTTCTCTACACAGTATGTAAGATGTGCAGATGCTTGCACTTTGTTAATGTGATGATTGTTCACACTCTGCAGGCACCAGATTCATCGACATAAATGAGAAACATTTTTCCTTTAATCTGGTATTTACCCGTCTGACTCACTCACACAAAATGTGAAAGAAATTTGTATTTAGCAGATGCTGTTTTTTGCTGCATAATGAATTAACTGTATGACCAACATCCAGCAGTGCTTCTCAGTAGGATTCAATTCATTTCATTTCATGTGTGTTCAGACAAGGCATCGCCTCCGGAGATGCCCATAGTGATCGACCACATTGCCCTGAAAGACATCCTGGGACCTCCGCTGTTTGAGATGGAGGTAAGCAGGAGGAAAAGGAAGAGCTGGGTGGGGCAGACACATCAACGTCTGCAGAGAGTTAGCAGCATTTATAATCCACAGTGACAGAAACCTTTCTTTTTATGACTGTGTGAACTTTCCGGACCGCTCCCACAGCTCATGAATATAAAGGCAGCCTGTGAAAGATGTCTCACAGCTCCACAGCAGCTGCTGTTCATAAAGTCAGAATGGTTGAAAACACAATGCAGAAGCCACCTGAAGTGTCATCATACAGTATAATGTGAAACATGATACAGTTTGTCTTCTAGCAGGTGTTTTCTCTTTTTTTGTCTTTATTTTCTTGTCATATCTCATCTTTTTCATCCTTCTTTTTTTGTTCTCCTACGCTTCTCTCGCCCTCCTTCATGCCTTTTCATCTCACTTCTCTCTCTCCCTCATTCATTTTTTTAATTTTTGAAGATTACACACTCTCCTTGAAGTCTTTCTGTCTTATCTTCTGAATATTCCATCAAATAGAAGCTTTACAGATGTTTTGTGTGTGTTGGAAGGTGTCTGAGCGGCTCACCCTGCCCGGTGTGGCTCTGGGCCTGGCCTGGACCCCCCTTGGAGGGGAGATCATGTTTGTGGAGGCCAGTCGAATGGAGGGAGAAGGTCAGCTCACTCTGACCGGTCAGCTGGGAGACGTTATGAAAGAATCCGCCCATCTGGCTATCAGCTGGCTCAGAACGAACGCTAAAACCTACCAGCTCACCAACAGTGAGTTCACACGTATATTTACACTGCACATGCTTGGAATGAAAATGCATCTAAACTCAAAATTTGCATGTGTTTGAACAGTGGTGGGGGGTCCAGATCCGCTAGAAGGGACAGACATCCACCTCCACTTCCCAGCTGGAGCAGTCACCAAGGATGGCCCCTCTGCAGGTGTTACCATAGTAACGTGCCTAGCCTCGTTGTTTAGCGGCCGATTGGTCAGATCAGACGTTGCCATGACAGGAGAGATCACGCTAAGAGGGCTGGTGCTGCCGGTAAGTTGTCACATTCAACACATAATAAAATGTAAACCTGTCCACAGTTTTAACAGACTGGATTGGTCTGTCCTCCTCAGGTGGGCGGGATCAAGGACAAGGTCCTGGCGGCCCACAGGGCAGGAGTGAAGCGCGTCATCCTCCCTAAACGCAACGAGAAGGACCTCGAGGAGCTTCCAGCCAACGTCCGAGCCGACCTTGACTTTGTCACTGCTGGAAACCTCGACAAGGTGCTGGACGCCGCCTTTGATGGAGGGTTCCCAGGCACAGCCAGCACCCGCACACACCCTCAGCTCACCAGCAAACTGTAACAGACAGGGACAGTGTGCAGTGCAGAAAACCTTCCTGAGTAGTCCTAACGGAGAGTGTGTTTCATGTTTCAGCGTGGACATCTTAAAGTCTAATGAGTTTTTTCCTGATATACAGTTGCAGGAAATACCAGTCAGTGTGCACAGCTGTAATCCTGACAAGTCATTTTATTGATCTCTAATCCTGTTTTAAGGTTCTGCTGTTGAGATTTTCATTTTCAAAGGACTATTTTCCTATTAAAGAGATAATTTGTGGTAAATGAAGCTACAGTTCAGAGTTGAGCCGTGTAGGAGAATTCAGGATTTCATGGACATTACACAACAACTCCAATATGTGAAGTTATACTGGTATGGCACCTTTGTTAATCACATGTTGGCACGGTGCAGCCATTCACAGCCAACGCTGACTAGTGTTGTCATGTTGGTGGCTTTTGGGGTTTAGCCTCAGTTTTTCTAGACTGACTGGCTGCTGTTTTCTTGGTTAGTTACATCATATTAACAGCACTGCTGTGGCCAAGCCCAAGTGGGTGTGAGCTTGTTAATGCCACAACACATTGGTGAGCACCTAGTGCACTTATTGATTTGGCTTGATTGTTACAGCTTGTGCTGAAAAGTAAGCTGAAAGCAGTGTGCTGAGATGGTTTGTGTACGTGCCCATGGAAGCTGATGAGATGTGTTCAGATGGTCTGTATACATGCAGCCTGTTTTAATAACTGTTTAATCACACGTTGTAATCCAGTGTAGCCTGATGTCAACTATTTGGTGGATGGTTTTTTTTGTTGTAAATGCAAAAATTAGGAATGTATTAGCTGTGCTCATTTTATGACGACTAACAACAAAAGACTTCAGTTAGTTTGATCATACAGTTTGCATCTGATGCCCTACACAGGCCCTGTCTGCATAAACAAACAATTTCTCTGGCTGAATATTCTTATTATGACAGAATCTGAATCCAAAATGGTATTTTTCTGGCAGAATGAATCATACTCACTTAATGTCTGCAACCCTGTGCATCTGTGGGCCAAGTTGACATTGTTTGGAGGAAGTGACAAAATAAAAGGTTGTCAGACTGGTCATAAATATGACATCACATCAATAAATATTGCTAGTTAAAAGGAAGTGTAAAACCTGATATGAAGCTTTATACTTGTCCTTTAACTTCCAATAAGTTAGTTGGAAATAAAGCAAAAAACCTTTTGATTTTTCTATTCATTACCATTTTGTAACTCCTCCGTTTGCCTTTTTTGGAAACTAATAGAAATAGCCAATCTTCTCTCTGTTGGCCTCGTTTGCTCATGTAAGTCATATAGAGGCATCGGTATTAAATTGAGACTGTTTCATAACCAGTTAAAAACTCCATAGAGTACTTTTAACTAACAATATTATCTATTGATGTATTTAGTTATAGTTTTGACTTGTCTGATTTCAGGGCTCCAGAATGTTAAGATGCACTAAACTTAACAAATGTCTGTTAACTTTATTTTACATCAGGGCTTTATGATATCTATCTTCCAGCACTGTGTTCATACAGTGTACCCGGTGGACAAGAAGCACACTGACTAATTTCAGCACAGGGGTCAGAGGTCAGTGACCGGCAGAAGTGGATCAAATCTGTGTCTTGCTAGAGGTCTGTAACCACAATATTCTACTGAGGTGCTGACTTAAGACTGGGTTGAAATTCCTATTATTAATATGAAAGATGGGGGGTGTAGAAAACTGTAGCACTAATGACTTTAAAATACAACACAACTCTAATTACATTTCACTGTGATTGTACCTTATATGATTACATGTGACAAATAAACTTGATTGATTGATGAATTTTGTACTAAACCAAGATGCACTTCCTGTTAAATAACTATAAAAATTGAGAGTTGAATTAAAGATGCTATTGAGAAAGTGCTTTCTTCATTCCTTCAGATGTTCTTGAGTGATTGTATTATATGCACACTGGGATAAAATCGTATCCATATGTGTGTTAGTGTACATGTACCTCAGCTAAAATTCCCCCTGAAGCAGAGAAAGAAGGATTTTCAACTCTGTGCCACAGATGTGATCTCCTGTGGCAATGTAATGTGAAACACCAGTGTGCAGTCTGTTTTGTCCATATATTTGCAGCCATGAAAAGAGGAATGGACCAAAGCAGAAAATTTTGCACAGATACATTCATAAAAGCCAAACACATGAAAGGAATTATACAGGTGAAAAAAACAGATTGTAGCATGCAGCACTTACTTGATGCGTTGTAGAAATATTTTTTAGGATATTATTATATTCTTTCTTGCAACAAAATATGCAAATATCAGCAGTAATACTTTAATCAATGTGACCTTCAACGTGAAGGATTAATGTTGGAATTTTTCAAACGATAAAAAGTTAATAGTGTGCTTCTCATAGGATGTTATTTGTCTCATAATTACATTGATAAGTAGCAAAAAATACAGTAAACCTACAATAACTGATTTTGGCCACTTGAGGGCAGCGATAAGCTGTAAGCACAACACTGACATCACCTCTTAAGTTGTTATGGCAAACTTGTTAGCAAACAGTGGCTCATTTACACATCCAGCAGATACGGAGCAACATTAGCATTCACCTGGAGTCATGTTTCTGGCCACCTGGCAAATGTAAGTCCAATATTTTCGCGCTGTTTTTGGTCTCTACCCTTTAGCTGCTAAATGCTCCACTATGTTCACCTGCTAGTCGCCAACTTTGTTTGCCATTTGGTGCGGGGCAGGTAATATATGGAGGGTTTTTAAAGCCTTTTCACTAAAAACAGAGAGAACCAAAACAGTAAAGCTGCTGTCCAGAAAACCAAAACAATGAGCTGAAAGTTGTTACAAGGCTCCATGGAGCTGAGGGGAACTGCTGAGTTGGGTGGTAATTCTCTGTGCCTCCATCATTTGATTCATTGTTATCATAAAAATATTGATTATAGCAGCTTTAAGTTTCATGAATGGCAGCTAGGTGATGGTGTGTGAAATGGATGGTTGAAGACAGTCAATGGTGTTGCAGTGGCCTTTTTTTGCCCTATGATGAGTATTTATCCATATTTCCTTATATGATGACTGACATACTGTCTGTGCTTACATGCATTATTCAACTCCACTCTTGTGCATTCATCCAATACTTTTATTTTGGTGTGTGCTATAAAATGATGCCCTGGGAGCTTCATTAGTCACAGCCTGCACTTTGCTCACTGAAGTGGACCTTAATGAACCATGTGCAGGGGTGGACAGAATAACAGGAGCACTTAACTAATAATGCAGTCCAGCAAAAACACTCTGCAATAAATGTGACCTTTCTGTTTTGCAGAAAGAGACGGTCAGATAAGAGTTTATTCATCTCTGAATGTCAGTCCATTCATCCATCTTTCCGTCAGCACAACACAGTAAGTAAGCAAATAAGAAAGATTATCTTCACAGCTACTGGCCAGTTTGCTGCTTTTTTCAAGGTTCATGCTGGAAAAGGGACCAAATTAAGTGTACCAGAAAAAAATCGGCTTGATTAATTGGAGCGTGCTGTTGATAAACACTAGTTTGTCCCACAATGCAACACGTAAAGGAAATGGAAGAGCTTCTCACAGGTGGAAAAAAATTTAAAGTAAAGTTGTGGTCAGTGGTGAGAAGGTTCCAGCGGCACCTCATAAAATGAAAAGTAAAATCTTAAATGTTTTCAATGAATTTTGAACGTATCCAATGATTTGCTCTCTCTTTATTAAGTGCTCTATGGAGTTTTTAACTGGTTATGAAACAGTCTCAATTTAATACAGATGCCTCATATATGACCTACATAAGCAAACGACACCAACAGCTAGAAGACTGGCTATTTCTATTCGTTTCTAATAGTTATTCTTAATGCCTGCCACCGGGTCGAGGTTTTCCGTGACATCAGATGAAGCAGCGCTGGGGTTTGCTCTGGCTGAATTCGAGTTTCTTCAGCCGCTAACTGAAGGTCCGTCTCCGGAGCTGCCGCCCACTCTCCTCCCAGGGAAATAGCCTCCTTGTGGCGGGGAGTGAAGCAGAGGGAACATGTAACCTAATTGTTAGGTGAAACTCTACCGCCTTTGTCCACAGGGACCGCCAAAATCAACACAAAATGAAAACTTCCATAGAGCTGCTTTAAGATGAATTGGCAGGAGCGTTCCATGGTCACAGTTTGATTGGCGACCGTCATCTCACATCTTCCTACTATCATCATCGACAGTAAAGTATGTTGATTTCTTGTATACTGACAGCAAATACTTTATGCTATGTCAAATAATATGTAGGCCATACTGAATACTATTAGTTATATCAACTTTTCCATTTTCATTTTCCATTCACGCATCCTTCAGGATGAACCCATTCTAAACACTCCAGGAGCCTTTCTCTTGTACCACCATCAGCCCAAAATGCCAACTATGCACACAACATATTTCATAATCTAAAAGGCCTTGTCATCTGTTGAGCACCTTTTGATTTGAATTTTGTATTTTCCAGTGTAATGATGATTTCAGCCTCAAGGGGCTGCTATTACGTCTTAAAGGAAAGAACCAAAGACGCTCTGCAGATGGTGAATCTGCACACTCCTCTGAAAAAGTTGAGTGCTGGGTTCTCTCTCTATGCTTTCCCACAACATATATTACCTGCAGTTCCGGGCTTTAATTCATCACATCCCTCCTTCTTGGTCACAACATAAAAAAAACACTTAAGCTGGAGTATTACAGTGTTTATAATGTGTCTCTTTTATGATGCTTATGTACATGTATGTACACTGTGTGTCACAGCGAGTTCACTGCAGACACACCCAGTCTCCGTTAAACCCCAGTATTAGGACTCCCTCTCTAAGCCCTCTGGATTCAGCATTCCCCCTTACCACAAGCACACATTTCCCCTCTGGTGAATGGAGGACCTAAACCTATAACATAATTACCCAGAGGCCCTTGGGGTGTGCTTAGCGTACTGGCAGCATGCCCACTTCACATGGCAGAGAACCCCCACACACAGAGCTCATACTGTATGCTCTTACATCAGCTAATTTTAGGTGTGGTCCCTGCAGACAGGCTGGACCCCTGTGACCACATCATGGCAGGAAAGGGGAACTGTAGGAAGCCTTGAACCAGCATGTCTGGATTTGTCTTTAACCCCAGTTCAGGTGACATCTTAATAATCTGTACACCACATTCTTCTACACTGATGAAATACATAAACTAATATGTGTTACTGTAGGATAAAATGGCAAGGTGTTCTACTTTGTGGGAGATGGATCATTAGGGACTGTAGGAAAATTATTTGTGTGGGGAGGGGGGCTGAACTTTAGCTTTCACTTTGTAAAAGAAAAAAAGGTCCTCCCAAGCATTATCAATAATTTCTTCAGATCCAAAAAACAAAATGCACACACTCCCCCTAACGTGTCAACATAGCAGATAAATATTAAAGTGGTACAACTCCTTTAACCATTAATAATTGAGCATTTAAGATGAGGAACCTCAAATTAAACATTACTTTTTTTTAACGGAAATGTTCATATTGTGTGACAACAATACACACATTAGAAGTCAAATTTATGTCAAACAAATGAAGCTTCTCGTTTTCTAATATTCCAGCCACTCTCTATCTAGCTACTAGCTATAGAGCTACTAAATAAGCTAAAGCAAATATTACATTGTATATCATATTTATATTATATTTCCCAAAATGTTGAACTATTCCTTTTTTATATTGTAAATCTCAGAAAAAATAAAATCCCTTCAGCTAAGAAAAATTACAATACCACCCCCTCCTTTTCTGACTCCACCATCACCCAAAAATAATTGCCATATAGTCCCTTACGTCCAGACTGTGGGACAGAGATCAGTGTGTAACCTTTGACAGACAGAAGGCTGGTCAAAGGCGCGAGCATTGGCATCTCTGCATACACATTTTCCTCCGTGATTTGGAGCTTGTGCTCCTGCGGCTGCACAAAACTATTCCTGTGTTCCACGCTGCCTGTCTGATCTACCTATCTGACCTCACAGGCTGCCCTACATCCAAAGACCTACTTAACAATGATAAACTTGGGAGGCCGACAGATGCATCGAGGACAGTATCACGGGGATGCATTTTACAGCTCAAGCTTCAGAGGTTTGGCCAGCACTCACATCTTTCAGTAACCATAATTGTAATGACCTCTCTGAATCCAGTATCACTACAACATCAGACAGCATTGATTTAGTTTGAACTTCTGGTATCGAGGTGTTTATTTGACCTTGGTAAGAAGCTGAAGTGGTGCATGTGGTTCATGATGAATGGCCTTGAAATATGAATCAGTAGTGTCAACACATTTAACCAAAGATTTGCTGAGACTGTTTTCTCCTGATGCGGTAATACAGATGCACTGATTCACACCTGGGGGCTGCCCAGCACAATGACACATACAGCCTGAGAGGGACATTAACTACCTTGCTCCTGGACTTAAAAGTATCATTTAGGTTCCTTCTGACTGGGACCTGGACCGCTGAGTACCTGGTCACAAATCATTTTCTACAGAAAACGCCAAAATATTAGACATAATGCTACGTCTTGTTCCTATGGCAGTCTGGTCCATACTTATCTCCTTAGCAACTCTTGTGCTGTTCTGTAGCAAACCCTGACCTCACCTTTTTTGCCAGACAATTACTGTTCAGTAACTGCTACAGTGTTGTTGTTTTTTTTATACTTGTATGTACTCCGACCAACTCAGATTCTAGAAATTTCTTCAGAAATCAATTGCAGTTTCAATCATTTGAAATAAGGACATTTCATTGCATTTTAAACTTCCTTCTTGACCTGAAAACAGCACTTGACAAAACAATCTTACCTCAAGGTACATTTAGCATCTGTTCTGGGGCTTTTGATCACATCACATGGTCTTCAGCAGCAGTCAGAGTGCCCAGCTGTCGTGGAAATAAAGATTAACTTTGAAGCTCGACTTTACACAAACATGGACGAGAAGTACTTAAAGGCATAACAAGTAAGATTTCCTGAAAAACAATGTATAGACTCAAACAAAAATAATCCCTCTCAATCATCACTTATGAGCCACTAGAAGTGTGTGGAGGTGTCTGTATCTGCAGAGACCTCTGCCTGTATTTTCTTATTTTGCTGTGCTCGGGATGTTTCTGGGCATCAACCTTTGGGCAGTGGTGTGAAGCCCCCAGCCAATAACAGCGCGCAGGGTGTGAGGTACGGGACTCTATAAAAATGTAGTGACCAATTGCCACATCGTAAGCACGTGGGACCACCAGAAGCGCGAGCGCTTTGAGCCGGGGAGGAGGGGCTAAACTTTGAACGTTGCATTTATAAACAGCACGACGAACGATGAATCCTACTCGTTATACCTTTAAGGGCTCAGAAAATCTTTTAAAAGTAAAACTTCTACAACTGCAAGACAACATGCTACTAAAAGGACCCTGAGGTGAGGTTGTTTTGTCATGGACATTTTATATATACTGAATGTTCAGACTTGAGTAACCAGAGCACCGACCACAGCTCTCAATGAGCTGAATATCTTAGAGGGACTCTAAGGAAACTGTCTAATATAAATATTAAAAAGGTGCCATGTGGAGTTTTTTGTAAACAAACAAAAGTTATGTTTACATTAAGTGTTTCATGTGTCTGTGCGCAAACAAAGGATCCACTCATAAAAACATTGCTCGGAGTGGTCAAAAACTCCACAGGGAACCTCCTGAGTTTACAGACAAATAAATTGGCACTCATCAGTACTGGATTGAGAAACACGCAGCCATAATCAGGATCTGAGGCCTACAGTAAAAGAAAAGAAGGAAAAGGCACCGGGTATGAAAAAGATAGATTTATTTAATGACAAATTAAAACAGAAAAAAGTCAAGGAGTTGAGGGGGAGCAGCAACATTACTGAGACTCCACATGAAGAGAAAGGGAGAGATGATTGGCTTGACCTCCCTCCCTCCTCATAGACAAAAAGAAAAGAAAAGACTTACCACACAAACAAGAGGACGGAGAGACAAATAGATGCGGAAAAACAATCCAACTCGGAAAAAACAAACCTTCAGAAGAACGACACAACTTGCTTTTTAACTACAAACACTGAAGTTTAGCCACAAGTTTTACAACTGCCTTTTAATCTTTGTTTTTAAAAGTCATTACAAAAAATGATAATTATGATAATCTCCATTTAATAATAACAATAGCAACATTGTAACGGTAGAAACTGTCCCTCATTCCTGGTTGGGTGATCAGTCAATCAGTGGTTGAGGCCCGCACTGGCAGACAGAGCGAGACGGAGGCAGAGTAGAAATGAAAGAAGAAGAAGAGGGAGAAGAAGAGTGGGGAGAGGAGAAAGTGAGCAGGCGTTTTTGCCATGTCCAACACACACACACACACA
>NTHP01000229.1:382033-422872 GCA_003416845.1 Oplegnathus fasciatus | reverse complement strand
ACACACACACACACACACCAGGAGTTGTTCTCTCCACTCTTACAAAAAAAGACAACTAAAATAATTAAAAACAAAAAAAAAAAGACTTAAGAAATAAACCCCAAAAGAAAACTGTGACTCAACTGAAATGCAGTGTTTTTTTTTCCTCGTTCTGAAAAACAAACAAAAACAAACAAAAAAAAGACCTCTCTAATCCTCAGTCAAACATGCTCCGACACACACTCAATTCATCCACTCTTACACCTGCACACACAGCCTGTAATGCAAGGAACAGGCGTGTGTTTTGTGTGTGTGAGAACTCCACTGTTGTGTCCACTCCATGAAAAAACAAAACAAAACAAAACAATCCAGGGCTGATGTAGCTGAGGGCCTTCCTAAATCCATACAGTATGAGAGCAGAGTCTGTTCTAATAACTATCAACAACGACAGTCAACTATTTAAAGAGCGTCCGATGCACAATCTTTAGCCTTGGGTGGACCGATGTGGACCGGATGTGGGCCGGAAGGAAACCAGATGAGCCTGTACGGATCTTAGACTGAGGTCCTTTACTGCAGTCCTGGACATAACTGGGTTTCTACGGTTATGGGTGCTACAGCCATCCATGTCTATGGGTGACGGTTCCAGTCCCAGCCACTGATAGCCATATCAGTCACAGGTGAACATAAATACCAAAATCTGCAAGAAGGAACTTCGTGGGCTCTGGGTTCCAGTTTGAGCTAACTAATACATGGAGACGCCCACTGTGGTGAAACCCAGCCACAGCCACGTTTGTAGCCCTACAAGTGTCGGTAGCGTGTGAACCGTCCGATCCAGGAGGTCTGACGGGTACTGAGGTGGATTGCAAACAGCAGGGAATGGGAGGGGGAAGCTAGATAGCAGACTAGCTACCCAGCACTGACCAGGAGTCCGTGTTGAAATATAGCTTGAGCCTTCCTCAGTGTGAAGCTGTCGGGGCACAGGGCCGCTCAGTGGTGACCAGCCTCCAGCGTCCCTGTGTGAAGGAGAGTTGTAGTGTCTGAAATGTGCGAGGATGACTGAGAGGAAGAGAAGAGAGAGAGACACTAAAATAAAGGTGGTAGGAAAATCACTTGCAGAGACGCGAGTTTGACAAGCGAGTTTGACTGAACAGCTTTTCAGTTTGTGTCCGTGTTTATGACCAAGAGAGGGGGCGAGACTGCATGTGCGTGCACGAGTCTCACATATACAGTATATGTTTATGTGTGTGTGTGTGTGTGTTTAGAAGTCTATAGCCATCACTACACAGTTATGTCCTTGTGTTTATTCATTCCTCCACTCATCTATCCATTCATCCATCCATCCCACCCCCTGGGCCTCCACGGCTGCCCGATCAGACAGTCCAGTTCCACGTCTCAAGGGGTGAGGCAGAGAGGGGGGCGCTGCGAGGTCACAACTGATTTGACCCCCTAAAAAATGCCCCCTGACAATCTGTAACTTTTTGACCCTCTTCTCTTTAAAGTTCTTAGCACATGGAGATGGTGACGTTGATGCCCAGGTTGCCGTTCTCGGCGAACAGCTGTGCGATGGACGTGTCGAACACCAGGCAGTCGCTGTTCATAATGGCCGTGGCGATGCCCTCGTGGATGGAGCGCGGCGTGGCCTCCCAGGTCAGGCGGCGCCGGTGCCCGTTGAGCTCCAGCCGGTAGGCGAAGTTCTCGGCCTGCTTGCGAGTCCCGATGAGCTGCACGATGGCGAAGAACTGCTGGTGGCCGTCGTACTTCTCCTGCTTCTCCAGCACCAGCATAAAGTGGAAGCCGAAGCAGGACTGCATCATGACCCAGTCCACCGCGCCCGGCAGGTTGATGTCCGTGGCCAGGAACACAATGTCCTCCCCCTGGACAGACACACACATGTTGAACAGGTTTAGTCAAAATACTTAGTAAAAATACTTAGGGCTTTTTTTTTTTAGAGGCACCCGGTTGCACTCTTATTAAGTTTAGTTCATCAAAGAAGCTGAGGAGACAAGTTGGTGTCTGACCTGCAGTGTGGTGATGGACTTGTGCTGGTGCATCAGGTGAGGCATGACCGCGTCCAGGGAGCCCTGCCACTTGCAGGAGGCGCCGGGGCAGGGGCAGGAGTACGGCCGAAACTCGCACAGCTCTTCGTGCTCCGTCTTGTCGGTGTGAGGCAGGGTGACTTCGCAGCCCGATGAGGCGTACTTGCATGGGAAGAGGACAGAGTTAGCCACCTTCTCCATGGCTAGGTTCCTGATGGAGCCCAGGGGGCCTCGGCAGGTGGGGCAGCAGGTGAGCTTGGGCCGGCAGTTGGAGCATACCTGGGAAGGGACACATAAAATGGGTAAGCGTTTCCTCCCAGAGATGTGAGATGTGATTCTCTTAGAGGAGGGGGACAGGATCCTGAAATATCACCAGGTGGCCAAGGGCCCAGGATTTGTTATCAGAGTATCTCTGATTTCCTGTATTCTGATTGGCTGATTACACATTTCTCTGAATACTAATGTGCACATTTATAACCTTCTTTCTAGTGCCACCAGTTCTAAGTAACTTGAACACTTAACTGTGAGTTACGCTCTGGGTCAAGATCAATATTTACAAATACAGCCTGGTCCATCAGTCCATTCATTGGGTGATCACCATGACTTGTTTCATTATAATTTCATAGCAGTGTTAAACTCTGCAGCTTATGCCAAAGGAAGAACCTCGTTTGAACCTTGTTTGTCTGAACTGCTTCGCCTACTCATGATCAGAACTGTTCAGTAGACAGAGGAGATTAATATAAGTGTATTTAAGTTCCAACAATTCATCCTGGGACACTATCACATTTTTGCCTTTACCCTTTGAAGCCTTTCACATATTGAAAAAACACATTATCAGTTTTAAACAATACTTTGGGTTAGACAGCTGGATATTGTGGTTAAAAATGAATTAAGAAATACTGAAGAGAATATTGACCATGATTAGAATAATAATATTGCGATTCTGTATCAATATCTTGTTATTTACTAACTCCAATGGGACAGAATTTGCCTTTAACTCAAAATACTTCTACCAGCTAATGATGTACTGAAGCACAGACCTTATTAAAATGTTAATTTCCACAACTAATATTTGTGCACTGGTAGCTGTGGTTCTGAAAAACAGGTTTTCACTGAGCTTAAATTCAGTCCGAAGGGGAATTATTTTGGTCTTCAAAAACCATGGCAACACTTCTTTTACAAAATGGAATACTGTGCTATTCATGACTATTTATGGTATTATGACCATAACATCAACACTGTAATAAAGCCTGACTTGGTCAACAGTGAAACTAGCCCAGTAATAAAACTATTCTTCCTCAGGAGGAAACTCGGGCACAATGTTGATTACTCTATGCATTTAACGTCATGTAGTGTGTGTACAACACACACACATATTCAGCAGACTTAAAATGTAACGCAAGTGAGACACTCGATATGACATCTTAAACGTACTCCTTACAACAACCGGCTCTGCTTACTTTCCAGGCTCGACAGTACATACCAGGTGTCCGGACTGGCACTGCAGGATGGGGGGTAGGACATAGTCGAAGCAGACAGGGCACTCGAACAGGCTGGCCAGGTCACTGTTGGAGGCAGTGGTGCCTGACAGGGTGGGCACGCGCTGGGAGGGGGGGCACTTGGAGGTTCCTGTGGGCAGCGCGGTGGCAGTCTGGCGACTCATTTCTGATAAAGGCAGAGAGGGAGAGGGCCATGACAAAGTTTTCAGCACATTATACGGCACTATATCAGAGACACCTTTCCTTACTTACTGCACATCTATGAGTTATGACCTCTAAGTCAGTCTCAGCTGTTCACCTAGCTGACCTTTTTTCCCCTTGATGAATAAATCATGTTTTTATGTCATCATCATGTCAGAGCAACACAAAACTTTCAATTCCACATCTGTTGCACAGGAATGTTCACTAGCTCATTGTAAAAAATAACCAAAGCAGTTTCAAATCTATGAGATTACCAGCTGAACAAGCATCAGGTGAGAGATCGCCGTTTCAATTTAGCCCCCAGTGAACAAGTCTTGTCTTGCGGGAGATATTAAATTCCCTCCTCCTCATACGCTTTCACCAGTTGCACTATTCAGTTGACATGATGACATGCAGGTACATGCTAAGCTAATCTATTCTCAACTTGTCAGTGACGCTCGCCATGCTTTGTAGCTCTCGCAGCAACATATGTATGCTCCATGTTTAGCCAGCAATAATAACACTCACATTTCAGAATAAAAGTATCCACTCTCTGTGATCAAATGTGGAATGTGACAGTATGCTTGCATTCATGTAAAATCAATCATCATATGTTACCAAACAGCTTTACTGCTTCACAGAAGCAATTGGTGTGGTTACCCACTCTCAAACTCTGTAGACTAGTCATCTTCCCACACTTCCCAATTTGTGTGACTGCTGTAGGCTACGTAATATCTGTAACCACAGAGCTGCAAGCTGCAAGCTACAAACCAATACGACTGTTGCCTTTGGCAGTTTAGACACTGATAACTGCAGGCATTTGGATTTCATTTGGAGCATACAGACTCTTCACGGGGGAGTTATACCATCTTTCTATGGCACTATGAGAGGAATGAGCAGAGAACACGTCAGCGTCCTCCCTGTCAGTCTCCCTGATGGTCTGAGCCTACCATGTACAAAATGTCTATTATTGTCCCAGCAACAAGTCAGACTTTCTTAGTCACATATATAAAAAACCGAACCACCAGACAGTAAAGTGAACTCAGATGTGGTGTGTGTGTGGAGCTGCTGTTTCCTATCGTGCTGTGCAGTTGCCTTGGTAACAGGTTTGTGGTTAAGTATGGGATGGCCTGTGGAGCAGAGAAAAGGAGAGGGTAGAGAAGAAGAGAGTAAAGATGATGGGCAGGTGAATAGGTATGTGTTGAGCAAAGGGGGATGAGAGGAAGGAGAGCTATTGGAGACAAATGAAGGAGGGAGGATAAGATGGTAAAAAAAAGGAAGGGGGAGCAGGGAGGGGGAGGGGAGGAATGAGACTGCAAAGTTTTGAATCAAGCAGGATAAGTAGATCAGAGGTGGACAGAAAGAGCTAAAGACTTAATGAGTTAAGAGGACAATGGAGGAGGAAAGAAAAGGTATGAAAAATGTGCAAACAAGCAAAGAGTGGACACAGCAGTGTGGGTGTGGAGATGAAAAGGGAAGGAAGGACAGGAGGATAAAGAGGATGTTTGTCACGTCAGGTCTTTTCTGGGCAGTACGGGGTTTGGGTGGGATGACTGTGCATGCCTGCGTCCCCACCTACTCTTGCTACCTGGCACAGTTCATCCTTTTTATAGCTCTACCCACAGACAGATGCAGCACAGGGAGACCCAGAACAGAGAGGAGAAAATGTGCAGAAGAAGAAGAGAGGATAGTATGTGTGGGAGGCGAAGACAAAAGAAGAGAGTCAGGTGGTGAGACAGCGCAGCAATATGTAGACGGAAAGTACAACAGCTGGGAAATTAACACCCACCAGAAAAATGCTGCCAAAGCTTTAGTCATGGCCGCTCAATTTGCCTAACCTAGCAGCTAATTGTACAATTTAAAAAAAAAAAAAAAAANNNAAAAAGGGTGTTAAATAGAAAACACTGCTGGAGTCAGGGAACATCATAGGCGGGCTCATGATATTATCTTTGGAAACTTTTCACTCTTAACATGTTTATCAGGATCTTTGTGGTTAATGTAGCTGTTCAAGTCCTTCTCATTTGTTTAAAAAAAGGAAATGCTTTTTGTGTTTTTACCTCTTTTTGACGAGGATTCGTCTATGATTAGCAATTAGCCTTTAAAAAAGCACACTTTGATCAGTTTTAGTTTTCAAAACACAGCGCTATAGAGCAAGTAATTAGTTCCAGTGCTTCTACTGAGAAAGTCTTTGTAAATTTTAGCTATTTGTGATTTCCTCTCGACATTTCTGACCACTCCCAGAGGATTTTGGGCTCGCCCAATAACCATGAATACCAAATGTGATGGTTTTATCTACATCATCACTACTTGCATAAGCCTCCTTTTTACGTCTAGCTTGGTAGTTGGCAGCAGTGCCAGTGCATCTGTCAGAGTAAAGCTTCTCTGCATGCGCACATGCACACACATGCCAACTGCAGAGGTAAAAAAAAAAAAAAAACTGGACCTAATGAGAGACAGTATTAGCTAGCTGTAACTGCGCCTGCTGGCTTGTAAACACATCTGCTGTGGTGGAGATAATGCTTTAGCGGCTATTAATAGAACTTCTTAGCTGGCTAGCATGCTAGCAGCAGCACTAAGAGCAGTGGGACATAATTAGCTCAGGACATTCAGCTAGGCCAAGGCCAGGGTCACAGTCAGCTAGCATGCAAAACTGAAATAATTAACACGGGGTAACTTTGTACGGGCAGTCACTCACTTGGCAAATACAGCTTGAAGACAATGCTATAATCAGAATTGGTGGCAAAGAGGCATAATTTGGTTTAGATGTGTAGCTTCATGAGACATGTATAAATCTTGAGTATTTCTAAATTCACATAAAAACATACGTTTAAAATAGTTTGGGACTTTTTTGTGTATACATGCATCCAAGTTGGAAACTTGCACTATGCAAAAAACAAACAAAAAAACCCTTCTCTTACTGTACCATCAACATGAACTGACTATTGTACATATCTGATTGGTTGATTATTCATTTTAAGAAATACAAAAAATAACTATTAATAATGTGTAATGTTTAACATATCTTCTAGTTTAAACATTGCCTCTGTTCAGTTCAAACTGACACTGCCAGCACAACTCTTCAATACAACTTATACCATGCATTTAAATGTGTAGTGCATGTCCATGTGTGGTGATGTGTTAAGAACATTATTTTAATGGATACTTGCTATGTTTGGAATATATTTTAAATAAGCCTTAATAAGGACTCAGAGTGGAGGCTATCTGCCAGCTGTGTGTGTCTGTGTGTGGAAGTTTGTGTGGTTCGGGTGTGGCTGCTCCTGTCAAACAAGAGAAAAACCGCAGTACCATCTTATGATATGCGTGACCGCTGGAGATGACAAGTGTCAATGGAAGTCAGAGACAAATTCCCACGTGTCAATCTGCCAAAGTAGACTGGCTGGAACCAGAATAATACTTAACTGTAACCAAAAGAAGATACATTACTTCTTAATCAGGTAAAAGTAGCCCTGAAAAGATGAATGGGTTGCAGTTAATATAACATGAGCAATACTAACTGCAGCTAAGTCAGCAGAATTACTGTACGGCTCAACATACTTTACTGAAATAGATCAAAACTGGACCTCAACCAGGAGGCCAGGAAAGGGGGCGAATTTTGTAGTCTCAGAGTTGAGAATCTTTTGAGCTGCCACACCCAATCCCAGTGTGAGGGTAACATCTGTTTGGAGGTAATGTTATAATGTCAGCTTATGATTTGAGATCATTAGTCACTGCTTTTCACTGGTAGAAGCCAGCTCAGTTGTGCCTGATTAACACATTGCTTCTGATTGACTGAGCTACACACACGCTCTTGGGATTTGGGCACCCAAAATGCCACTAACGGCAGAACTGGCGATGGTATAATGGCTATAAGAATGTTAAAAACAAGTTTTGTAAACTTTAAGAAGGAGAGTTGTTTTGTTATTGGTTTAAACATAACTTATGACACAAATCTTGCCTTGCTAACAGCAGCTACAATAGCTACTTGGCAGCACGTAAGGCCTCAACGAGTAGCAACAAGCCCAGCTAAAGGGAGCCAGTGGGGGGATAAACATAGTATCACTTGTCTAGTTGGCACATGGGGGCTAAGAAGTGACACTGCCAAGATAAAGGCGAAGTACGGACAAGCAAGGCCCAGCGCCCTTTTGTTGTTAGCAGGTGGCTTGGAAAAGGCTTTTACAGCCTGAATTTACAGCTTGTAAGGCTTCTGGGTTTTAGTTTTTACAATGTGGACAATGTTGAAGACGACCAGCAGCTCATTAGGGATGAAACATCCCCGGAAAGCAAAAATTACCAAAATTATTCATTTAACAAAAAAAGGGTACAACAAAAGGTGTGAGAGAAGGAAAGGAAAACATTAGCTCAGAGGGGCTGGAGAGACAGAAAGAGTGAGTCAGCTAACCAGACAGAGAGAGGGCAATGATCACATGCTGCTCTGTGTCAGGGAGGTGGAGGGAAGGAAGGAAGACGAGAGAAAGAAGAGCAGACGCAAACAATGACTGGGCACACACGAGCAACATAACAGGGGAAAGATTCAGCATAAACCATGTTATGTTTAACACAGAGTCCTGTATGCATGTTTTAACAAAAAGGGGACAGCTTGTAGGAGACAGAGACATCATGTTGCACACTTCTGTGTGTTGGAGAAAGAGTAAATGGTGCTACATGCAGCCCAAGTGGAGCAAACTGGGAGCTCCAAATCCTCAAACAGGAAACAAGTTAAAAAACAGCTAGGACGACACACAAGGAGATCAGGACACACACAGTGAAATTGTCAAGGGCTGTTGGAGCCATTGNNNACACACACACACACACACACACACACAACTGTAGATGGACAGGGAGACATATGAAGAGGGTGGAAAAACCACTAACAGAAACATAAATACCCACCTTCGTCCATAAGATTTCCAAATAAGGCTTTCGTCTTCTCTTGAAATGTGGGGACCTCTGAAAAGAGAAAAAAAACAGAAGGTAAACAAACAATGAGTTTGAGAAACAAAGCTAGAAAATACTGGCTGGGAATCAAATAGGGCTGACCCAAAAGCTTCGAATATTAAAAGTAGTATTCGGGACAGCCCTACAATCAAACCAACTAATCACACCACAACAGTACACCTACAGTAACCATGAAGTAACAGACAATGAGTTAAATACACAGTACTGTGGCCAGCGAGTGAAGATGTTAGTGTACCACAGAGTGATGGCCTGGTTCTGTCACTTATGACAGTGGGCATTACACATGCTCCAGTCAGTTTACATATGAGGCAGATCTGATTTACAGTCTAACGTTTATGGTAGCCATCTCTGCTGGGTCAACAGGCTATAAGAGACCAGGAAGGGCACTGCCCATTTTGCGCACTTCCATAGACTAAGGGATGCTCATTCAAGGCATTTAAGCCACTTACTGCGCTGCTAATGCAATGTAGATTAGACCAGACCTCTAAAATCATTGATCCCCACTGTGCTGTCTGATGGCTCCACACAGTTTTCCCAGCACTGTTAATTCATATTTCATAGAGCAGATAAAGCTCCAGCCGTGAGTTTAAGTCTGTGGCTCCTAACTACTGTGTCAGGACCATAATGTGCTGATGCAAACCTATCACTTTCCAGAAGTGGCCGCCAGCTGGCTGAACTCTGCTCGCCAACACAGTTTGATAAGCTTTTTCAGAACTCTCACTTTATGTGAAGTCATCATCAAGACACTATGGATTTATTCCTAAATTTTGCTCAGATGCGCACATATGTATATTTTACCACATAGCTGCCATTAGCCCAAGAGGATCTCAGTCTGATCTTAGTATATTGTATATCCATCATTCATGCTACAACTTTAAATAGCATATTGCTATTTAAAGTTGCTATTAGCAATGTCAATTTACTATGTTTTAGCACACTTTCAAGTCTGGTGATGGTCTCTCACTGCCTATCACCACCTGTGCAGCCACTGTAACCTATACCTGCTGCAGAGAAGCTGTTCTCTACTGAGACAAACATAAACGTGAAAAAACACCTACACTGCTTCAACTGTGACTGAACCCTGAAATACCTGTGTTGGGATTAGAGTTCACTCCTGAAGTGGCAAACACAATCATGATGCATTAAAATTCAGAATCTAGTTTTAACAGCTACATAGTCCATAGTATAAGGTCACTGTAACAAGTTGTGGACATGAAAAGTAATTAATCCAATACAACATGTCAGTGTGTGTGCACCATCAACAGAAGGAGACCACCAGTTTCCTCTCTCCACTGTTTTAAAACACAACACAGCAGGCAAACCTAGAAGACAAAGTATATTTTCTAAACAGTGTGTACAACTACAAATGGACTTAAGAAGGCATGCAGGTACAAACTGAAAAGATAACATGACATTCATTTAAGAAGTGCTTTGACATTCCCTCAGTTATTGAGATTCAAGCTTAAGATCAACAACTGCAAAGCTTACATGCAAATAAAACAGCCTGCCAACACATGCCAAAGATGCTGCACTAGGAAGACAATAGAAGCTCTTCTATTGTTTCATCTGTTATCAACACTCTCTGGGATACAAACACTTCCTGTGGTTCAAGCTGCACTAAAAAGTAGATTGTGTTTTTAAGGAGACACATCTTTGCATATATATCTATGTTGAAACCAATAATAAACAGAATGGCTTGAAGCACAGTTTTACTACAATGTATTAACAGCGTACCATGTGAGCAAGTCAAATAGTGAGATTGAATATTGGAGAAAGACTTGATGTTACAAATTGAGGAGGTGGTCTCTACAGCTATTAATTGAACTATTCAAATATTTACATATGAAATTTAAGAGTTTGACTTATGTATGGTAAATTAGTGTCATATAAGGCTGTGTTTCCCCATTAGATAAGGATTGAAAAAACAGGGCTGTGACTGTGAACTAACCTTTCACAGCATCAGAAGGCATAAAAAAAAAATTTTGCTTTGTACAAATGTATATTATACTACTCTCAAATGTACTCCAGAGTTCTCCCAGAGTCTTCATCTTAAAGGAGAGGTTCACAGTAACAATAGTTAGGTACCCATATGAACATTGAAATAGATTTTGCTTGCTGTAATCATTCCTCCTGTTTATACTCACCATTAAGAACTTTGGAAGATATGCACTTGATTTGCCTAATTTGGAAACTTCTGAATACATTTTTGCTCAAAAACAAGGACCCCTATACTTCCACTGAAAGTGCATTAGGAAGGATTTCTTTAAGGCCACTATGAGCAGGAGAAATGATTACAGCGAGCAATCGTGTTTTGTGAACCCACATAAACATCGTAATTGGAGAATTGGATTATTGAGTGCATGTAAACGAAGCCACTGTTGGGCTAATGGAACAGCACACACATTAAAGCGTCCGTCCTGGAGGGAAAGTGAAATCGATTTTGATGCATCTACATTTCTGCTTATCAAACATAAACAAGGATCCCATTTTCAACAAACCTCCGATATTTCAGAAGAGGGAATCGAATTTACTTCAATGTGAAAAGTATTTGTGTTTACGTCTTTCACAGCAGACAGATCTCCAGAGAGAGAGAGAGAGAGCAGAGTTTATAGCAATGTCTCACTTCAATCCATCCACACAAAACACTGATCCAAAATGCTTAAAAAGGTATGTAGGCATTTTGTCATGAAAAACTACATTTACTTTAAGTTGCCAAAGTTCATCTGCGGCACGCGCCAACTTGCCTTAGACAAAACATAAACACATACGTTCATACACCACAAAAAGACTGCATATACAGATGCCTTCAGAGCTACAAACAGACGGAAAATGGATACATAAGAGGCAAATATTCAGAGATCCTGAGAGACCGCTGATTGTACACTGAAGCCAAGAAAAGTGAGACTATAACACAGAAAGCTAAGAGACACTGAGGGAAAGAAACAAGTAGCAAGGAAGGAAGGGTAGCAAACGACTGGGGGGGAAAGATAAAGCTACAGAAAAGAGGATATGGACGAAGACACGAGACAGAGCAGGAGAAAGATGAGCAGAGCACGAGTAGAGGGGGAGGCAGAAAACAAGCTGGGCTTCAACACAAACATGCCATTCTTTGTTCTCAACTCATGGCCCACTCTTTTCTCAGTCACACACACACAGTACAGTGTTCACACACATACACTGCCACATATAATTCACAATGCACACAGGCACGCTTGCTTAAAGCGTCTTCTGTACTCCCCCACACACACACGAGCCATTCAACATACATTCTGTCACAACTTACAGTACGTACACTTCTGTTAGCCAAGCTCACAACAAAGTAAAACACACAAAGTATCAATTTATCAACCTGAGTCACACACAGCTACAGGTGGACTGAGCACAGGAATTTACGACATTTTACAAACAACTTGGCTGCACAAAACGCATTGAGCTGATGAGGAAAAAAGAGGTGTAAATGTTTCCAGAAGTAAGCGCTCCTTCATGTGCGTTATCTTTGAAAAAGCCCATTCACCTTTAGTCCTGTGCACGTTCCTTGTGGCTACACATGAGAAGAGTCTGAACAAGGAGTTCCAGGGCGGAGCTTGCAGTGCTACGCTAGCCGGCTTCGATTTCACTTGGACCAGAGACATAGGGGCAGAGCATTCATGCAGCCCCTCAGCTCCATATTTCTCTGGCCTTTTCCATGGAAACCACACACTGTTGCTGCTGCCCAAAACACACCACAAAACAGAGGATCACGTTTCCTCCTCCTGGTCCCCCATTTAGGGAGCATAAGCTCATGAGGGTCCAGGGAAAGCTGTAATGAAAGAATGAGGGCTGTGTCCACGCAAGGGCAAACCGGAGATGCTTGATAGCTGGAAAAAGAACAGCCCAAGAGGGGATGTGACAAGAGGAGGACACCGGAGTGCCTATGTCTGTGTCCAGGTAACCCGAAAAACTAAATATCACATTTTAAACTCCACAGTCCCTCAGTCACTGGAACAGCACGCAAAAAAGGCATCCATCAGACCTGCCTATCGGGCCAAACTGAATGCCAAACTAAAAAGGAACAGCAAGCAGGTTGCTATGCTGCTGCACAGAGAAACAGTCAAACTCAAATTTAGTCAACAGTCTGCAAGCAGTCTGTCAGTGTGTGGTTAACCTGCCACTCCCTGGCTGCTCCCAGTCAGCCACAGGAACTAAAGGCATCATGAGACAGTTCAGCGAAGTCACTGTAGCTCTCCACCACTGAATAATTATCCTTTTACAAGTTCCACCTTTGTTTTTCCGGTTGCCAGACCTTCAGGGACTGTTTGGCGCTGCACCACTGCAGCTTTTACCAGGTATATCCACTTCCAAAAATCATTTTCCAAAAAATTGCAGGTTCGCAGCACAAAAGCAAAAATTCCCACAGCAAAAGAAGGGCTGGTTTCTATGAAAAACAAATCTTGTATTGTGTAAAAAGAGTTGCTAGAAGAATAATCCTTGGCTGACTGGAAAACAAAGCCCTGCTCTCTCTTGGTTTTCCGGTGGAAGAGAAGTGCTGTAGCTTCGCGAGAGAGGAAAAGGAGGGAAAGTCCCAAACAAAGTCTACCTCTGACGTTTTCTCCTCTGCGTTTCTTTTATTCAAGCCATGTTCTTTCTGTCCCCTGGAGTGTGGTAGGTGTCACTGCTGCTGGGTGTGTTTGTGTGCGAGACGGAGGAAAAGCTAAGCCGGCATCCAATGTCAGTCCAAACAGAGCATGCTCACTCACACCCTTCCCCTTTCTCTCTTGGCAGCTCCCTACCCAAAACACATAACCACTTCTTCTCCTGCACAACACATCACTTCTTTCACGCGGACTTTGACTTGATTCTTACACATTGTATTTACCCCGCAACGCTTCACCTTTCATGGCTGTATCTCTCCAGTTTCCTCTCTCTTCCCTACACTTTGTTGCATGCTTGCTCTGCCTCGAGCCTGCATATTTTGCTTTCTTTCTCCTCGATGGACATTCTCTCTCTCCCTCTCTCACACACTCTCTTTCTCCCACTTGTGTTTCTTTCTCTCTGCCCCCTCCCTCCGCCCGGCTCTGTGGTTGTGCAAGTCTCAGATTTCAGCCTTGTCTGGCTGCAGGCTGCACCACCAGCTGCCCTCACTGACACCATACCTCATTTTCTCGCTGCCTTTTCTTTTCATTCCATCCTTCCATTGACTTCCCCTCTCACAGTTTCCCACAGTGTAATAGGTGTATGTATCACACCACTGAATTTGAAAAATTAGTTAAAACTTGAGGAGTGTGGTGTACGTTACCACTCAGTTCAGGCATTTGCAAAATTACAGATTTGCCCAAAAACCACAATTTGCGGATCAAAACAATGTGACGTATTTCTTACACCAGGGGACTGCATCCCTCATGATGATTAAAATGTTATCTTCAGTCTAGCTGTGTAAAATGCTCACCACTCCTTTGCGTCTTTCTTTTACAGACTCACTCTCCTGCACACGCTCTGGCTCCCTCTCCAAACACACAAAAACACACACACACAAAACTGAGCCAGCCAGGAAAAGAAGCCCAAGTGAAACCAAAATATGACTGTGAGCCAGCATCTGTCTGTCAGCAGGAGATACAGTGATAGCTAGCTAGCTCAGTGCACACAGAAAGAGAGACGTTGGCCGCGTTCATAAGCTACTAAAATGCATCTTAGGTGATTCAATCATGTAAACAGAAAAATAAAACATCAGAATAAGAACAGATTTAAAAAGCCTGACACTGCTAGTTTGTTCCAGACACTTGTGCCAGTCCTTCTGTCATCATAGTTGCCCATTTTGAAACACACTACTGACAGTAGCACGACCTCCCTTATATACGACAAAGAAGAAAACCGTGCAAGAAAATAATAACTGTGTGGCATCAAGTTGGACTTTAAGTTGACCTCTGCTCATGCATCACCATTGGGCTACAACTAACAATTATTTTCATTAATCAACCCCTTTCGTGTATATAACGTCAAAAAAAAAAAAAAAAAAGCTCATTATAGTCCAAGATGGTTTCTTGCTCCAGAGAAGAGCAGCAAATCCTCACAGTGAAGAAACTGTAATCAGAAAAGTTATTGGCAGTTTTACATGATAAATAACAAACGATTGATATCAAAATAGGCGCCAATTAACTTTCTGTTGATCGACTGATCATTTCAGCCCTATATCACAGAGTGATTTTATTTCTGCCTTTCTCTTGCTAAGAACAGCAGTGAAAATGCCATCAAGACACACATTCAAACCATAGCACAGTCTGTCTGGAACAGATGTTCAAAATGCCATTTATTTTAGGGGAACTGCTCCTGAATTCTGAGACGTGAGAGCACCTTCAGACTTAGCTTAAAGAGGAGACAGGAGGCACACTGCTGTACTCCCTCTGCTGCATTCTCTTCACCATCGTTACACTACATCTGTTCACATTATCACCAGACAATATAAACATTATGCAGTCAGAAATTCAGCAGCACAAAAAATGTGAGCACAAAGAGAACCTGCTGTGACACACATGCACATTGTGAGCTATAAAACAGCACTAGTGACACTAGCCAATGCCAAAAGTGTGTTATTAAAGGGGCAGGGCAGCAGATACAACAATGAGCCATCTGGACCAGGCAGCAGTTCACCACCAGAGACCCAAACACTACATCACCTACAGCCAGGGGTTTCCAAAGGGGAAGAGAGTGGGAGGGGAGGGAGACAGAGAGACAGACTATTTAGATCTTAAACATGCTTTGGCAATGCAAATGTCTGAAATTTGTCATGCTAACAAAGCATCACTGAGCTGAAATTAAAAGGGAGCAAGAGAAACAATGAGACTAGTGAGTAGGAGATGTAAAAAGCACGCCTTGGCGGGGAGGTTGTAAAACACGCTAGAATGGAGTCGAGCACAAGCCTGCATTTCCATATGAAATGACTCCTGCTGTCATTTCTATTTACCGCCCGGCTTGTACTAATCCGATGCGAGTCGCTGAAGCAAGGCCGAAATAAAAGCAAAGAAATATTTTCTCTACTGTTACCTGTTAAAAAGTTCATGCTCTGATTACATTAAGTCTCCATTTGCAATTAAACAAAATATCATTTGACCAGCCAAAGATGTCCCATTTAACAATGCTTTGGAAAACTTAATGAGATTTCACTGGTCTCAACCGGTTCACTTTTTCTGAGCACATCCTGAAGCTAATTCTGGGGTGAATTCAACGTTTGTTTCCAGTTTCAAGTCATACTTCACCTACTGTAAATACAGAATGACCCCTGCATTATAGCAAAGTGTTTTAGTGGTGAGTGGTACTCCCAGATCTGGCTCAGAGCTAGATAAGGTAACATAGGTAACCACTCTTAAAACAAACAGAGGGCAGTGCATCAGCAAGTGTTACCCACATTTTCTAGATTCAGGTTTGTTTGGGCTGAGGTGCAGTTGCCACCTGATTCATTTTGGTTCAGGTCTTGCAGTTTGCTTATAAAGTACTCTCATGTTAAGGTAAGACAGAAACAGGTCCTCTGAGTCTGGTACGAGTTTTTGGTTTCATGAAGAGCTCTGGTCAGAGCGAAGGATCAACTATAGATTAGTCCTTAGTTGTTGATCGGACTCTTCAGCGGAACAGACCCACAGACTGGAGACTTTGTGAACTCTGTGAATGACTCTGCTGTCCCTCTAACTCACATTGCACTTTTTGCAAATACTCCAGTCTCAATGAGCTGCATTTTATGACATTTTTAGATTTAAAGTTAAGTAAGACCACCATAGAGAGCGCAAAACTACGTATTCAAACTAAGAACATTTTGTTACTACGAGTGCTGAAATATCACTGGAAATATGTGTAGCAGCCAGCCCTGTCCCAAAATTTAATCCCTGAATGAAACAAAAACAACACCTAAACATTTCCTTTAGGGGGTAATGTTGTAACTTCTTTCACTTTGGCAGTCACCTCTTTTCCACACCAGGAAAAACAACTGAGTAACAGTGCAGCTTAGCAGCTTGTTACCATGGAGAAGCCGCACAGAGCTGGGGATATCAGGGCAGACGCTAAAACCCAACTCCACACACACAGACACACACAAAGCCTCACACCTTGTGTTTTAACAAGCAGACATAGATGTGCATCATGCACACACACACACGCAGAGCGGTAAAGCAAGCAGGGACTCCCTTTGGCATTAGTAACAGGTCTAGAATTACCTCACTGTTACAGAGCCAATGAGTCACTCTCTGACTCTGTCTCTCTCTCTCTCGCTCACTCACTCACTCACGCACACACACACCCCTCCTGCATCAGGCCGGCAGGAACAGCTGTCATTCTTGTGAGGAAGAGCTGAGCTCTATTCACTGGACATGTGCAGCTGATGTTGTGCCAGGACAGTAAAGAAGAAAAGGCCTGCTGACAAGCTAGGGCATACACGCACACACACAGCAGCTCCCCCACCCTGTAATAGATTAAATATCATCAGAAAGCACCAATACAGTTGCAAAGTGGTTTTCTGGGCGTCCCTGGTTTAAGAAATAAAAGTCCCATTCATTTTTCCCATGTCAAAATGACAGACAAAAGATGACTTCACAGAAACAAAGTTTAAACTATTAAAACTGGGGTCCATAACATAAACCTATAGGGTCATTACATTACCTGGGAGAGGATATCGTTTTATAGAAGAAAATTAAATGGGGAAAAACACTTCTGGAACCAGCAGCCCCTCCCAATCTACAGTAGGATCATTATCCACGGAGGTCTTAGGTCAAATATTGTGATACTTGATTTGGTCACTGTTGTCAAACTCTACCTACATTTAGTCAACAAAATATGTCACATAAAACACATCCATTGGAGACAATCTCCTGTGTTATGCCATGTGACACCGGGCATGCACAAGCACAGGCAGGTAGTCATGTGACAGGAAGAGCAGCAACACCAGCAGACAGACAGCTCTGACGGACCACGTGAAATTCAAATCCAAGACGAGTCAGCCGAGCTTTGTGTATAATGGTGAGCATGTGAAGTTGAGGTTGGTGAAACAAATTCGCCAAGGCTCATCAGCAAAAATGATCTGGTGCTGAAAGAAGGTGACTGTGTGACACCTTTTCAGGTTCAAGCACAATGGAACAAATAAAGAACAAACTGTATCCAAGCAGTGTTTCCCAGGAACGACAGCACCATAAACCAGCATGGCCAAAACCAGCTGAAGCATCAACATGAAGCAACAGAATACAGTCTGACAAATGTATTAAGGCAAAAATAATACTCAACGTTTAGGTTTAACGGTGGTTTCAGGACTAACTTCAACCGTGTGTAACAAAGTGGAGTCCATGCAAGCCACAGCTTTAGACCCATCTACAGAATTATGTAATGTGATAAAATAAACTACCCACACTCATTTTGTAATGTTCTTTGTTGCCGTTCAAATTAACAAGAATACTGATTATTAGGCTGTACTGAAAACTGTGTCTTTTTGGGGAGTAACTATTCAACAACCTTTAAAAACATCCTACACCAGGTTAACTTTCCTTAGCATAGCTATTCATCACATATCCGGCTTCAATTTCTCCTCCATGGCGGAGAGATAATAGGGCACAAAGGTAATAACTGATAACCCCTGGGGTTGATGCGGCAGGTGTCTGAACCATCAGTGCAAGCATGTGCCACTGCAACCTCAACTGTCAGCACGCATATGTGGTTACATCATTGTCACTGCAGAAGTCACAATATAAATGAAATCAGCCACCAAACACTGTACTCACAGACAGGTGGTAGAATTTACCACTGAGGACAATACTTGCTTCTAACCTAATGCTTCTAACCTTTAACGGTTCACAGAAAGGCCACACGCCTACAAAAGCAACACCTTTCGGCTGGAGAACATCCCACTGATGGATCTAAATCAGCTGCAAGCAGCCCATTTCCTCTGTGTCTGAGAAATTCAAAAATGTTGAGGAATGTGAGAATGGGTCATAATTCAGCACACTGCGGATGTGCGTGCAAATGCTATGCCACTGTGACCAAATACTGCACTGAGTCATTATCAATATTATTTATCATCAATATCAATATTAAATGAGCAGTTGTGGTATGACACCTCAAGCATACCACACAAACCAGGCTAATAAGCTCAACAGACAAATACAAACAGAGGAGAGCTGATGAACACATACTCATTGGCATATTGCTACATGTGTGCACAGTGTTGTAAATCAAGTGACAAATGTCCCCGTTTCTTTTTTTTTTAAAATATCATTTGCAAATGTTTGAGCGTATATATTAAAACTGCAACGATTAGTCAATTCATGTATTTGTCAGTTGGCAGAAAATTAAATCAGCAACTATCGTGATAGTCGAGTGTTTAGCTCCTTGTTTCAGCTTCTAAAATGGGAGGATTTGCAGTGTTTCTTTGTCATATGTGATAATAAATCTGAATGTATTTGAGTTTGGGACTATTGGTCAGTCAAAACACGCAATCTTAAGGTGTCACCTTTGGCTTCAGAAAATTGTTAAGGCGTTTCTTACTATTCTCTGATATTTCAAAGATCAAATGGTTAATCAAGAAAATGATCAGCAGATGAATTCATAATGAAAATAACTGTTAGTTGCAGCCCTGTTATGATTTATTGTGGCCCATGAGCCACTGTTAAAGCATTTCCATGTTTTCTATATAACTGAAAGAAAAAAAAAAACCTTCCCTGCAGTCACAAATATACACTGATGCACGCATCAAACCATGATCTTCGCAAACTCTACTGCAAACAGTTGTTGAGTTTGTGCCACTACAACTGAGCTAAATAACTTTTCCATCCAACTAAACGAAATATGAAAAAGCAAACCTCCTTTACTTTCTTGCATTTTACAGAGTATGAGGATGAGTCTTTCCTATCCATGACATAAACTCCCGTCATCTTGGCATCTGTCAACATCCATCCACATATGAAAACCATCCCGGTGGCTGCATTACAAAACGACTAAGCCTCTCTAAAAGCTACGGAAAACCCTCGGGTCAAAACAAGTTCATGTCTGCTGCTGCATTACTGACAACCAACGCTGTACTGAAAACAGTTGGCAAAAAACAAGGATGCTCAGGACTACATGTGTGTTTTTACTTATTTTAGCTGATCAGACCTCATCTCAAGGCTGAGAGGGCATGTGCAGACTGGCTGATCAACACCCCTGGCTCACCTGTTAGTTTTGTTGCACCTGTTTGGCCTGAACAACACCAACCTTTACCACCCAACTTCAACCCTAGCAGAGGTCTAACCAGTCAGAGTAGGGGGTGAAACTTGTATAGATATCTTTCAAAGAAGCTTCCATTAGGATTTTGTGGTCAAGCTTTAGGGCAGGCTTCCATTTGGGTCTGGGGACCAGGCTTTTGCCTGGGTTTATTCCCACTATCACATCTTGTACTTGGTTGTAAATGTGTGATGTCTGGGTCCTGAATACTGTTTAGTGCAGTTTAACTGCAGCAAAATCACACAATTTGTGCGGTGTGTTTACAGGTTTCTTAAAATACTATACAGAACTCTAGACCAGTGTTTTAAAGTTCATTGCTCTGGATCCAGATCATCACTTAAATCATCTAATCAGGGGCTGAGTTACACTTGGGATTAATGTGATTAATTGAAATAAACCACAGAGCACCAGACAAGTTAAAATACATATATACATTATTGCAATCTGTGGGCAGATGTGCTGCAATTCCAGTCTTTATTAACTATTAGTTAGGGTGCAGAGTTTTCAAACTCGCAAGCCTAACATATAGCCGCAGTCTGTGCCTTTCATGTCAGAGAAAATTTACATCTGAAGCTTTTGACATTGGAGTCACTTCCATATGACAAGGTTACTACACTGATATTGCACATTGTAGTCCTGGACAACATGCTATACACCTTGTCATAAAGAGTTCATTATGGTGACCTCACGTAATTCCCAATCAATCAATAGATCAATCCCATCTCAACCTGAGCAGACTCAGTAGTCACAATAACAACAAACAAAAGTGGTCATTAAAGAGGCTTACGTCCTTGACTGAAGTAACTTTATCACCAGATGATACTATGATAGCATAAGAGTTTGTTTCTGACAGCATAGTCCAGCACATCGACAGGTGTCCACGTGAACAATAACAACGCGTTCAACTGCTGCACTCGCGGCGCACACAGAGATGAACGTGTATTAATGAAGCAGATCTGAGCCATCTGAGCTACAATAACAACTAAAAGCTGACATTCAGTCGTCCTCCCCTCTGAGACAGGTCAAACACACACACACGATCACACACAGTCACGGTGGATCTCTGTCAGCAGCCGCCGTCGTTACTTTGAGTAAACATTAGTCATCACTTCCTCCACAGCCATCATTAAACCAGGTTGTGCCACTAACGCTCCTACACAAAACAATGCCGTGATGGGTTTCTGTTGACCTGAACTAACCTGCTTTGAAAGCAAAATGGCCTTGTTGTCTGGCAAGGCAGACAACGGCGTAGCCTAGCTAACACTAACTGTTACAGACATACAAGGCCTTGTCTTGCCGTAAAGCAGTACCTCGTAGCATACTAGCTAGCTAGCTGAATCGGTGGCTTGTTAGCTTAGCAAGTGTGTGAACAAGCTAAGAAACCGATACCTGAACGTTTTTCATGCACACTTCAGTGGACGTTAACAGCCATGTTTGCTCCCCGGGCGTGCCAATCGACTGCACAGCGCAGACAAGCGTGCATTTAAAGACGCCAAGACAACAAACAAGCTACGGAGACGGGCACCTAGCTTTTTTTGCCAGGCACAGCTAGCTAACAGCCAACATTAGCACCGCGCTAATGAAGGAAGCTAACGTCTGCTACAGCAGAGCTGTTGTTTTTCCAACACACACTTCACTCGAAAATCCGATGTTTCAGTCGCCACGGCACACCCGCTTACCTCGGACGAAATATCCTTCAGTTCACTGCGGATAAGTGGGTGAATGTATGGCGAGGTGATGGACACAGAATCCCTCTTTATCGTCTTTCATTCGTTAGCTCGGTGTACACATTCGCACTGCTCCTGTAACGTTAGCAGAGACGAGACGCCAGGCGTTAAGTACCAGCCGCTCCGGAGCGCGCACAGTTGTTGAAGTTTGTCGCGGGAGCGCGCTCTGCACGAATCGCAGATTGTACAAATTAAAAAAAAAAAAAAATCAAAATACATATATGCATAAATTCCCACCTTACAGTTTATTTCCTTCTTTCATGTTGTTTTGAGATATTTCACCCAATAAAATGATGAAATAATTCATAAATAATCCCATCCTCTCAAACACTCATGCACGCACACGCACGGCCACACACACCTGCACTCTCCCCCTGAAACTCAATGCTGCCGGTTAGCACTGCTGTTTACTTTCACTTAATTTTGCTTTCACTCCTCCAATTTATATCTTTCTTGTAAGTGAATTTTCTCTTGCCTCTGTATTGCATTATAATCCAAGGAAACTGCATGTATTATAAAAAGCTACAAATGATTTGAAAACATGATGATTGAATGAAAGCAAAAAAAAAAAATCTTCAAAAACATGTGTGGTTACCTTGAGATGAGTGTCATTACATATCCTGTAAACTCCTGTGAGAATCTCCTTTGACATTTCACTAGTGTGCATGTAGAAAAAGTTGTAAAAAAAATGGGACATTTTAGTCATTTTGTCCCTTAACAACACTCTGTGTTTTAAAAAATCATATAAAATAAGAGAATTTGCCCAGCTCTCATTATATTTAACAGCAAAATGCAATAAGGTGACTCTCCCAAGCAAGTGCACAGCAGTCTAAAACAGCTGTGCACTTGCTTGGGAGCTGTGATATAGTGTCCAAACACCGAACCAGTGGCTCAGCAGTTGAGAATGAGGCCATGTGATTCAGTCTTGATACTGAGCATGCATGTAACTGGGTGAGATTAAGATTAAGAGGTCATGTCGCTCCTCCATAGTAATCTGGATATAAGGGAGTTCCCCCCCCCCTCACCACCACCACCAGCAACAGCAGCATCAGGAGAGATTGGGAGAGGAAGAGAGGAGAGGCAGAGAGGAGTGTGTGTGTGTGTGTGTGTGTGTGTGTGGTGGGGGGGCTACACAGGCTGGGATTACAGAGAAGGATTTATTATGTAAGTGCATTGTCCCAGTAGGATAGCAGCAGCCTGAGCGCATGGCAGGGCGAGAGAGACTCAGACAGCAAGAAAAGTGAGAGAAAGAACAGACTTTTGTAAATATAATCCTATTGTCCTGTCCTCAACAATGGCTTAGACACTGTCAGTATGCTTCTCACTGTAATCATACAGAAGGTATCAGTATTTCTCTCTAATCATATTGACTTCCTTCTCTGAGCATACAGTACAAAGTAGACCACCTCTATCACATGTAAGGTATACCACCACCTTTTTCTGGATGTACACGGTATGTTCTTTAATTATCCTAAAATATGTATGTAGGAGTATGTCACCTCCTTATCCAGTATATGGATAATATAAAACTTCTTTTGCTAGAGGTATATGTTAAATAACACCTCTTTTTTTCCTGACAAATAGCATATACCACCTCCTATGTAAATATACTAATACCATAACTAATAATAATAAAACACCAAATTCACAAAGTGCTTCACAGATTAAAAAAGCAATGTGGTAGGCTACTATAAAGTACAACAATAAAACAGACGCATCAAAGCATCACATGAATTTCACACAAACTATAAACTCTGGAGGACAGAATAAATACAAGGCTATAAAATAAAAAATACTGGTAGTAAAAGATTCCATTATTGCCTATAAAGCTGATGTTTTCTGAGGGAAGAGTTAGCTGGCCTATATGGACTTAGAAAGTCTGAGGTGCCAGGCACATCTGGACATTAAAGGTAATCATTAATATCTGAGAGGTAACCAGCAAAGCACTGCGTGTTCATGATATGATCCTATTTCTTGGTACGTTGTAGCCGCCCTTTGAACCTGCTGAAGGTAAAAGAGAGGCAATGTCAGAGTACAGGGAACTGCAGCAGGGATATAATGAGCGCATGTACGACAGCTTTTCACATTTTACAGCAGACATGTTTTAATCTTTGAGGTTTTCACAAGTTAAAGAAAACTAAAACACAATGCACATGTTTACCAAGGCAATGATGCTTTCAAAAGTAAGGAAGAGGATTTCTACAGTGCAAAGTGCATGTAGACAGAGCAGACTGAGGTGATCACAATGTGGACCGATTGCAAGGATGTCAGCATTTTCATCATTGAACTTGAAGCTTTTCACAGTGGGCAAACAAAGAAGGAATGAAACTACAGAGAGAGCAGCAAGAAGTATGTGGGAGAGGGGTTGGGGGAAGGAAGGGAGAGGAAGTGGGGAGATCCAAACCCGAGAGAATGTTAAGCTGCGCTGGTATGCTGCTGGAATTTGAATTTCTGGTCGGACATAAGAACATACATGTTGTTTTTATTTCTTTTCCTAACCAAGTGAAAAGGAGATAAATGTGAGGGAAAGACTGTGAAAGTGGTTTGAGGAGAGAGAGAATGTGGAAGGAAGAGGTTAAGGGAAATCGTTTGAACAGGCTGAGAAGAGAGTTAGAGAGAAAGGGAGGAAGGAAGTGAGGAGACAGCGGTGATGGATGTAGGGAAGAGGGGAGAAGAGTAGAGACAGAGGGAAAGACGAGTTAAAATAAAGACAAGGGTGAGGGAGAGGAAGAAGGTGACTGGGAGCAGGCAGAACTGTTCATCAGCAAATTCCAGACATAACGCTGCTTGGCAGGAGATTCTTATCCTGAAACCAGTGCAAATTCTTAGCTGTGGGTTTCTCAGGCTCCTCACTAAGGACTTGTTTACTGCTGAGATTGTTGTGGAAAACCCTGGGACTGATTTTGAACCCCCGTCCCTTAAACTCCAGCTCGTGTTGGCTGACTGCGACAGGGGGAGGTCAAACGTGGGAAATAGGCGAGTATGAGGCAGGCAGCTGGCTGGACTGGGAATGGTATGCGAAGCATTGCTGGTTTGATGCTGCTGCTGCTGATGTGCCACTGTGCAAGAGCACTCTCCTCAGAATATGTTTGTCTGAAAATCAATGTAGTGTCCAACATTATCATATTTGTTAGTCATTATGATATGCCTATTGTGGCTGCTCGTATAGTGAAACTGTTAGAAGGATACCACTCTCATGTCTGTAAGCTTGTCCCCAAAATGAAAGAACCTTAGTTATGAAGATACTGCCAGCAGCTGGTTAGCCTAGCATGGCATAAAGACTGGAAACGGGGGCAAACCAGCTGGCCTCGCTCTCTCCAAAGGTACCAAAGTACCTCTAAATGTGACTAATGACCACATTTCATTTGTTTAATCTGTACAAAAACTATTTCTTGGCTGGACTCAGTGACTACAGTCACACTTACACAGTTACACTTCACCATTTTTGTACGGATTAAACAAATAACATGATAATTCATGAGCTTTAAAGGTGCTCGTAGGCAGATTTTTTTTAACTTTTGGATACAGCCAAGCTAGCTGTTTCCTGTCTTTATGCTAATCTAAGCTAAGGTCTCATGACACATGGCTGCTGCATGTGGGTTCCCACATGATGACAAAAGAATTGTGACACTCAGGAGGAGGTTGTTTCTTTGGCTCAAAAAGCTTTAAGAAACTCTGTGTCACATTACATAATGTCATGTATTTCCTCTCAACAGCTCGCTGTGCAGCCTTAAGTCCTGTGGCCACCAAACAACTTTATGGTGGATTAATGTAATTATGTGATTATGAAATCCGGCTATTAAATGCTCTATGGGCAGTGATCAAAGCGCAAGTGTAGCACAAACAGCATTATTTATGTCTTTATAACCATAACTACAGGCTTGTGTATGTATGACACACACAGGACCACAGAGCAACATGAAAGGCTATTAAGGACAGAGTCTGACTCAGAAAAAAACAGGGAACAGTGGCACAGACAGGATTTTGGATTTGAGTGGCCTCATTAAGTGTGGATAAACCACAAGTCTATAATGGGCATCAGCATTTCCCCATTTTCTGTTCAGAAGTGGTGGTAGGAGGCACAATCAAGCCCTGTGCCCCCAGGCCTGAAAGAGTCCTATTTGTGTTACACAGACCATCTGACAGACTGGTAAGAAAACCCAGAATAGAAAAAATGACAAATGGTGACATCAGAAGCCAGGCCAAATAAACAAATTTGTTAACAAATTTCCCAAATTTGCTGAGACCCTGTGAAACCAAAAGTGATCTTTGAGTTGTTAAGTTGTAGACTCAACTCTCTTATAAAATGGTTCAGTAAGGACCCCCAGGTTTTTATCCCCCAAATTAAACAACCTTATCCACAAAAGGCTCAATATTAGAGTTGTACAGAAAATGGAACATTTTACAAGGTTTTTTTGACTTGCAGTATGCGGTAACCAGATTTTGGTCGACCCAGCTTGGTAGCACTTTGTTTTATTTGGACATTTCTCTTGCACTTTAACCATCTCTGTTTCTGAGCATGAGCATGTCAGCATAAGATAAGAATCGAATTGTGCTCTGATGTGTCAGATGGAAGTTAAATGTCAGTTAAGGCTAACTGTTAGCTGATAAATTAGCATTATATTAACTAATGTTAACTGTCAACTAAAAACTTTGAGCTCTCTGTAATGTAACGTAAAGTAATTTAAATAAACTAGGTGGTAAGTGACGTAATGTAGAAACAGCTCCAGTTTTTGTAAGAGACATTTTATTTCATTAAAGTAGTTCACTAAGAAATTTAAAGAAAGCCAAGGCTTCTTTGGAATGAGCCAGGGGGTTATTTATAATTATTTATAATGAATCCTGTAAAATGGTTCTATAATGAACTGTTGATGGGTTCAGTATATGTACCAACATATAGAACCTACAGAGGTTCAACATGAAAAGAACTTGTTCTAAGAGTGTAGTGTAGTCTAAGTGTCTGATGCTAAAAATTCACAGGGAGACAAAAATATTTTGTTCTCTCTGGCATGTTTTTTGTTCTCTTTTCCTGTAATCCAGAGTTTCTCAACCTTTGGGTCAAGGCCTCATGTATTACTGCCAAACTAGTTGTGCAGTAGCCATACGCCTTGCATGCAAAGGCTTTTTATTGCAACAAGAGACACCCCAATCTGTCCCAAATTAGACCGTCTGGCCTGCAGGGAATTCTCCCGAAGCTATATTTTGGCTGCTTGTGATTAGCATCAGTATCATCCACTGTCGAGGAATGATCTGTGGACACACATTGTCAGTGCTGGCAAGTCACTTTGCCTGAAACACAAGCCACATGCATTTGCATAATGAGAGCCAGGTTGCAAGAAGCATGTTGCTTATGTAATGCCGCACCTGATATGTGTTAGTACATGAGTGTTGTGTCTCTGGGGACTGCCCTGGAAAATCATGAATAAACGGATAAAATTAAGGATAGTATGAGGGTGTGGATCTCAAACTGAGAGGTTGATGAAAACAGGGAATCATTCTGTGTGAAAAAAAACAACAGCATGTGTCTGCTTAGCAGGGATCAGGCTGAATGTGATCTGCCTGAAACACAGACCACACACATTTGCATGAAGGCAAAGCGACTGAAAGGAGTGTGCTCCTTACGTAAGCATTTACCTCAAAAGTGTGTGTGATCCCTTGCACCTACAGGGCCTCCCCTTAAAATCCCTTCATATCCAATATCAGGAAGTACAATATTAAGTTTCAGTCTGACTGGATTGATTTCCTTTAGGCACCAGTCCGGTCTACATGGACACAACCTTTAACCCTGGGAGTTTTAACAAGCGGAGGCTTATTTGGTAGAATGTTGAATATGTTCTTTTTATAATCAAGTTTAAAACATGGAAATTGTTCAAAAAGAGAAAACTCACTGTCCTTAAACGGTCTAAAACCGTTTGACCATTCCAGCTGAAGGTTTCACTTCACTTTCACAACCAACAACAGATGTTGTCAATTACTGTGGCTCATTAAACCTCTGCTCAGGCTGAAGTCAGGTGGAGTTGAAAGTTTCCTGAGGTCACCAAACTAAATGTGTGTGTAAAAGAAAAATGAAGAAGTGAAGGTTGTCCTGCCCTAACAGGTGCAACAAACCTAACAGGAGAGTCAGGGACATGTCAGTTGAGCACAGTTTGTACACGGCACACCCACGCAGTCCTGAGGAAAAATTTCATCAGGAAAAATAAATGCAAATCTTCATGGATGTTTTTAAAAGGGACACTCCCTCTTTAAATATGGAAGGAGGACAATGAAAATGGTGAATGAAAGCAGCAATGAATGAGCGGACTGAATGAATGAAAAGCAGCAGTTTCTCAACCACCTCCCTCTGCTGTCAGATCTGAACGTTTCAGTCTTTGGGGATGAACGTGGAAGTGAGCCACATGGATACATTTGGGACGCAGGTTAAAAATAAAAGCAGATGCCATGGGGACTCACAGAAACCTCTTCTGGTCCTGATGCACTGATAAAGATGCTTTCATGTTTTTAACTGCCAGACTTGGAAGGGACTTATTTTGGGATTTGGGAGTGTGGTGGTGTGTAGAACCACCAATCACATATGTAGAGCATATTAAAATCCATTGTATTTAAACATGTTTTAGCTTGGATCTCAAACTGAAGTTTTCTGTAGCACACTTTTTAAATCAGGTTTATCAGCAATTCTCATAGAATTAGGAAAAGTGAAGTATTAAAGTGGTAAAATAATATAAAGTATTTTTTTTAACAGGTGAAGAGGGCCAAGGGCTCTTGGATCCCAAACAGCACCTTGAGTGAGACAGACTGAGTGGCACACCAGGTAGGTGCATTAAAGAGAAAAGGGATAGATGTGACAGGATTATTGAGCCTTCTCAGTACCATGTATATGAAACAAATATTCCCTAAAAGGCAAAAATTGTTTTAAAAGGCCATGTTTAAAAAAGGTGAAAACCACAGTTTTATTCTAAACTGCTCTTTGTCAGACTAAAGGGATTATCCCCACACCCTACAAAAATATACTTCATGAAAAAAAGTGACCACAGAAGAGAACACAAAACTTTAAAACCACCATAATTACTTTTCAGCTTTGGCTTTGTAGAGAAACGTCATCCTTTATTCTGAGCACACTACAACTGACACAGATTGCAAACAGTGCGTTTTAATAGAATTTAACACTGTATAAACACTGCTCACAAAGATGTGCCAGTGTCATAAATGTAATTGAAAAACAATGCTTGTAAAAAAGCTTAAAAAGATGGCGGCCTGTAGATATGCAGCCAAAAGGAAAGGCTGCAGGCTTCTTAATTACTAACATATGGCCTTTATTACAATAAAACAACATACAAAAATTAAATGTACAGCTTCAGTCCCATTGTCTCACTATTACAGAGCCCCAAAAGTGACAAAATGTTTCTTTTCTTGTTCTTTAATGTCAAAATAACTGAATATATCAATAAATATATAAAAATAATTGTTAGTTAAATAGTTCAAATGGAGTGTAAACAGCAAAATAAAGTTTTCAATCAGATGGTTAGAAAAGCAAAAGCTTGGCTAATCTTCTTAACATCATCTTCAAGTGAAGGTCTCTTGTCTTCACCAATCACTGCTCTGGACGATCACAGACATGCACAATTCATTATCATATAAGCATTAGGGGAATAAGAAATGTGGAGAGGAAACAGGAAATGTTCAGTGGGAAAAATGAATGATTAAGGAGTTGAAAAATAAAATATATTAAATATATCAAAAATAGATAGAATTTATTTTTAACAACTTAAATAATTTTTTAACCCCTCGGAGTGGTCAATACCTGGAATTAATAGTTGAACTAAGACACAGGGGCTTCAGTAAGCGAGGCCACAGCAGTCAGTGCTGGTTAACGGCCATAACTGGCTATTTATTAAGAACATGTACCAAAACTCTAAAAGAAAGGAAGGAAGACGAGAGGACAGACAGTCGTACCACGGCCGGAAAACAAACCACACGCTGCTGGAGCTCTGGAGTATTCTACCTATAAAAAATACAACACAAACCAAAATCCACATTTCAAATAAAAACACCACACTAATAAAATGTGTCACCACAAACACCAAATTACAATTAAAAAGTTACAAATCTTCTGTGAGGTAAATATGAATTATTTGCAATACTTAATTAATACCTTACATACCACTTTCTTCAGCTTCTCAACATACAATAAAAGTCATGGCGGACAACCCACTGTGTCATAAAGATGAAAAAGTACCTTGCACCCAAACAATGAAAGGCTGAAATGAACATAAAACATCAGTGATGATAAAAACCACAGGTTTGTCTTCCAACAGGCTCACAGCGTGGAGCGTGGAGCATGGCAGCCTGCAGCCTTGCACACCTGCTGCCCTGAGCCCATTTATCAGTTTTTGGCTTTCAACTGATTGGCTAATGCCACTCCCCTGCATGGTCCTAGTGCCCCCTCCTATTTATATTGAACTAAAAATATTATTCATTGATGTATTCAGTTATGTTTCTGACTTGTATGATAACCTTTTACTACATTTTGTCAGTTTGGGGGTTCCACACCTGATGATATACTGTATATATATATACTGTATGTAAGGTCCTCTCCAAATAGATCAATTTAGAGTTTGAAATATCCATCCACGTGTTGATTTTTTCTTTTGCAGTGGAGAATAGTAAAAAGAGATGAAGTCATGTTATTTTTAAATGCCTGCTGGGAAGTGATGGCAGTGTGGTGACATTACAAACTGATCCATTATCTCTTTTGAGCCTCTACAATCTGCCCACTTTCACGCACTATTCTGGCTTGACAAATGTGTGGTCACAGATGGTATATATATATGTATATATATATATATATATATATATATATATATATATATATATATACATGACATCTGGTGAAGCCAAAAGTTGCAAAGTGAACTGACAAAAACCATTACTGCAGTGGCCATAACTGAATGCACACTGACCCCTAGTGAATAATCTGCAGAAGTGACTCAGACCTGCTGTGGTGTCACATGACACGTTGCTCTTCAGGATTATTCAAATCTGATGCTGAAGCAGTGTGTGAGGATATGTATGTGTGTGTGTGAGAATTAACAGGGCACACAGCTTTGCACAGGTAAAACCACTATTGCACTGGAGGCAGGAGGAAGTACTGGGTGTACTGTCACAGTCACAACATCAGAAGGAGTAATGTTGTATAACATTAACTGAGTTACTGGAGAGCAGCTTGTGGAACTAAAATGGAGAATTCACTCTCTAGTTGCCCGTGACCTCTGTCATTTTCTTGCTTTTTGGACACCAAAGCAAAATTTGATGCTCTTGACTTGAAACACATTCATGCAGAAATTCTCAGGCAATTCCAGAGCACAAAGACACGCAAAGAAGATGGGGCAAAGTGCGCACCTTTAAGACATTAAAAACAATTAGAAAAAAGTATGATGGGAAACTTCTGTTTCTTATTCATCTATTTCTCTCATGTATTTGTAAAAAACAGAACAAAACAGAGTGTACTACTTGCCCGCGGTTATGAGCAAATATTTAACACACACACACAACTGAAACCATTCAGTCACACATTTCACACAATGATGATGGGGCGCCATCCTATTGAAAATAGAACTGTCCATCTGGGAACTGACTTCTGGTTTTGGATAAAAGAGCGTGAACCCATCAATTTTCATGGCAGCTCTTTTAAGGTTGTAATTCCTCTTGATAAAGACCCAACCCTAAATGAGAACAGTTTCACTGAACACAAGACACCATGTGTAAACAAGTTACCTTCATTACCAAAACCAGCAAAAGGGTATTCATGATCTTCACCAGTACATTCATGATGTGTGTGACAACACTGCAAACCATCAGCAGTGTTTTTGCACTTCAAGTCTTTTTTTTCTTTTCTCCACAGAACTCAGAGAGACAAAGTGCAAAACAACACATTCTCAATGCAAAAGCCACAAACTCCTACAATGCTAAATCAGATAATATAACAACTGCTGTGCGAAGCGTGGCGCTGCAGGCAACGTGTGGCTGCACTGGAGCTGTGCTCATTGTACGCCGGTCTGACCTGGAGGCTGCCAGCAAGGATCTAGGATTTCAAAGTTTGGTCATGAAGTACTGTGCAGACATTCATGGTCCTCTAGTGCCAGCTAAAAAAATTACATTTTAATTTATCCTGTGAAATATTTCAGCGTCTACAAGATGGACGTCTACAAGAAGCGTCTACAAAATTGTGTACATTCATGGTTCTCAGACAATGGATCACTTTGGTGATCCCGTGACCACCATTTGTGGTTTTGAGTGAAATATCTCATCAGCTGTTTGGTACACACGTTCATGTCCCCCTCAGGATGAACAATAATAACCCTTGAATTTTTACCTAGTTACGGAGCCCCTAAAGTCCTGAAAAGTTATATTTTTTTATCTTGTGTGCACAAGATAAAAAAATATCACATTATATCACAATAGAAGTCATTTCAACATCGCCCTATGCTTTAGCTCTGATATAGACCAGGACTTATTGGCTACATATAGCCCGGTTTTAAACCATATTTTAGAAATGCATAAAAACCTGTAAATATTTAACAGCACCGCACAACCCCACGTTTACATGTTTATTTTTTGTCAAATACAGATTCTGTTTACTCATATCCCTAGACGTCTACTAAACTTTCACTTTTCAACCTGGAATAACCTTAATCTAAACTAAATGCCTACAGACAAATAGACGTATAATAGATCTATTATATCTATTAAACGTCTTTTCAACATCTAATTGCCGTAATACAATCCCGTGTCTACGTGCAAGACCAGCAAGAATTTCATTGTATGACATTCTGAGGTGATAATAAAACTTCATTAGCCGAGTTATCTCCATTATATGGTGGCTGTGTGCACCCGAGGTAGTGAGAGATGCATATGAATTTATCTTGTGCATACAATATAATAACATGTTTGCACAAGATAAAAAAATATCACCTTCTGGGACTTTAGGGGCTCTGTGTGATAAATATGAAGCTAAAGCCAGCAGCCAGTTAACTTAGCTTAGCATAAGGACCGTAAACAATTAGCCTGGCTCTGTCCAAAGATAATAAACCCCACAACCAGCATCTCCGAAGCTCACTAATTAACATGTTGTAATTGTGTAAAAATGACACTTTGCAGGTTTACTGGTGGTCATGCGCCGAACTACTTCTTGGCCAGGACCAGTAACTTCCGGAAGCTAAGCTAACCAGTTGTGAATGAGTGTATTTCCATAAATGTCAAACATTTCTTTTAAATGGGTGACGCTAAACTTTTGGCCATCACAGTAATGTTACCTCCGACAAATGAACTGAAGAAACAATAATGTGAAACACTGGAGATGACAAAACAGGTATATAAACAATAAGCACTGTACAGCCATGCGAAGAAAGTTTTATGGGGACTGCCGCATTTATTGTTTTTTCACATACATAAAACCATATGTGCACTGTAGCCAAAAATGCTTGTATTTACAAAAACAAAATCGATATACACAAAAGAATTATAATACAACAAAAGAGGGAAAAAATCCTTCCATAATCCTTACAACAACATAGCAAGTACGAACAAAACTCATTTTTTGACACCTTGTAAAGTTTTTGTGCAGATATTCTTTTATTACAAGGAAATAAAGTGTTTGTATATTACAAAACTCAGATGCACATCAAATATGCAAGCTGCGGCCCACATTCTCAGGGTGTATGAGGGTAAAAAAAACACTATAAGCTTTCTGAAGATTCATCAATGAAACCTTGCTTTACTCACTACACCATTACTTACCTTCAGTGCATTAAATGTATCTATTAAACACTAATTACAAATGCAACTTCAGTAAATCTGTCGTCTTTGCAAGTTTTTTTCTGGTGAGCAAACGTATGGTGTGTGATTTCAAATGTGAGTGGGTCATTTAACTCAATCAATAGAAGGATAAATCCAAACTCTTGTAGTGTTTGTTTCCATCCAAAGCCAGATGGACTGACATACGTATTGCCTGAAGACCAAGGCGGAAAACTCACAACGCATCTCAGAATAAAATGCTGATGTAGAACTAGTGAATGCATCCTCCTGGAAACACTGTTAAACTGTGCATCGAACTGGAACAATGACGCTGGGAACAGATTCAACCAAATTTCAAATTCTCACAGACTAACAGAGCAGCAAATTCAGTTTCAGCACCTGAGTTCTTCCACAGCTTCTCAGAGATCATTTATAAACAGCAGGTTTGAGAGGCAACACAGAGCTACCAGGAATATGACTCTAATGACAGAGAACATAGGGCTTTTGTCATAGTGATGATACTCAAATTCATTATAATTTCCTTCTGATAGAGCCAAATTCTGTCAAAACAATGAAATTCAAAAGTAATGTATTATCAATGTGAACAATCTAAAAAACAAGATTTCTGACTGAAAAAGAACAGTCCTTAAAAAAAAAAACAACAACACATTTTCTGTTACTTGTTATTGTTTTAACATTTTAGGAAGAATTAGTAGTGTATAAAAGCATCATCTGGATTCAGCCGGGCAATCATTTGGAGTGGAGGCCAGGATATACAGGTAACACTTTAAAGGGGTAGAGATGGGCAGTGCCAAATCTGAAATAATGACAAAACTACAAATTGTCATACCTGCCCATCTATACAGCCTCAAAATATTATAGCCTTACACATGCCGAAAACATGTTTCTGTAATGTGGTTAGCTGCAAAACTAAAATCAAAGTTGTGTCTCCTATCCAAATATGGCCTTTTGGGATTTCTGTCCAACATTAACAGTCACTAATAGTGATTTTATGATGCTAAAGCTAGCGGTCTTATCACGCTGTCGAGGAAATGGAAACAATCTGTGGTACTTAAAAACTCAGCCGTCCTTGTTGATGTTGACTTCAAAACTGCTGAAATGGCTCACTGACATTGAGTTCAATAAGATGGCACTGCCCGAGTGTGTGACTAATATGTTGAAAAAATAAAAACATGCAAAACCTGTCGATGTCCCAAACTTAATCCAGAAAAAGCTCAGAGCGTGTATGTTCAGAGAGTTGTTCCGAGTCTGATGGTAAACAAGGTTTTGGAGAAGAAACCCATCATGTGCTGAGCTGGAGCCACTGACACGTGTGATCAGTTCACTGTTCTTGGTCCAAAACATTTTCTCCCAGTACTGGTCCCACGTTCAAGGAACCTCAGGACTGTTGTCAGGGAGCGGCAATGAATTATTACCATCTGAACAATATGGACTTTGCTGCTTGACATGTATGGCAACATGTCGCTTCTGCCAGTGTTGTTCACCCTAATCAATTTGAGAGCAGGGAGAGAAAAAAAAATCCTTCAAAAAATACTTTTTGCCAATAGCAGCTAGTTTGATGATCAGTCTTTGTGTAAAATAATATTTTAAGCAAACTTTCCATGTCCTCCAGGCTGGAAGAAATGGTAAAATAAATTATTTTTATGCTGACATGTATACATATATTCTTGCGTGTGTGTGCTGTGTGTGTGCGCTGATTCTCATTGCTGAGCCAGTTATTTATCCCAGCAGCAGCCCCGACAGGGCGTTCAGGTCTCTCATGTACGGGTTGTCGCTGAGGATGCGGTCGATCCGTTGCTTCTGGTCGGGGAAGATGTCGTACAGCTTTCGTTTCAGCTCCGACGTCTCCCCCGGTGACCGCTGGGGAGGGGGTGAGGGTGAGGGGGAAGGGGAGCGGCGGGGTGGGTGCCATTCGGGGGGGCCAGAGTGGGGCCAGTGCGCAGTGGGGTGGGGCATCAGGGAGGGAGGGGGCCGAGGCGTGGAGGCGGGGGTCCGAGGAGCAGAGTGGAGGGCCTGGACGTAAACCGGCTGCTGCTGCTGAGAGGACGGCCGGAAGTCAGGGGGTCTCAGAGGAGGAGGGGTGACTGGAGTCCTCCTGACAGAAGACAGAAAGAGAGAGAGAGAGTGTGAAAGGATGCAACAGGCCACTCATTTACTGCAACACAAGCACTACTGTATAGTTACTAAAGTTAGTTTATAGTTCAACATCTTAAGTATCATTGTGAGTATTTACATGTCATTACAACCATAAAAAGGAAATAAGATATCACAGGTTTCCTATGGGCCCTGACCTTCCACACATCTGCACACGTACCTGTAGTCTTTACGGAGGAAGATGTCTAAATGAGGTCCGTCTTTCCCCAGAGGGTCATCAGGGATCATGAAGTGGTCCTCCACAAAGGTAAACTGAAGCAACCTATTAGTGAAAAGGAGAGACATACAGAATACTATTTCATAAAGTGAAATATGATTTTTTTCCCCCCCCAATTTCTAAAATGCCTGAACAATAAATACTAATTTTGATTTGATTTGATTTAGCATACTCTGAGCCGTACACCACCTGATTGGCTTAGTTTAGGGCAAAATACTCCCTCAAAAACATTCAACAACCAACTGATAGTTGATAGTGTATGTATGTCAGTTCTGTAGTTTTAATGCAGTTTTTCAACACTCAAAACGTTGAGTATGTAAAGCATTTATCTCAAGTCTATCAATAACTGCATTCTACATTAGCAATTTATAGCAAAATAACATGCCGTGCAAAAAGCTGCAAATTACATTGCAGCTTATTTCAGGTTGACACAGTGGTGTGAAGTCGATGCACATTATTTAATCTGGCTTTACAACCTTCGCAGGTCAAACAAGTCAGTTAGTCAGACTAGTCTAACACAACGGCGAGATAAAGAGACAGGGTGTGCATGAGGGAGAGTACAGCTGCTGGTTTCCTGTACAAACAGAGTTGAAGTTTGTGGGATGTGATTTGAGATCTTTGAGCGGCAAAACAACCAAAAGAGGGCGACACATCCTTACAGACAACTACCAAAGTCTCCCTTTACTCTCTGTATTAATACTGTTTTAGTTTTTAATTCTTTCTTCATTATTACTAATCAAGATGAAGACAAAGGATTTTATCAGAATATTTCTGGACATTTAGGAAATTTGATGTTTTATTTTCATTAATGCCATTTTAAACCACATACAGTGTCTACAAAGTCAGGTCTGTATGTAAATAAAACTAGATAAAAACTAAAAACTAAATAAAACAAGTGAACAGCATGAAGACCTGGTTACTAAACGCCTTCAAACTAATTTATCCATAAAAGTAAAAACATTGACATTAGTCAAATCAACTCGTACTGAGTTGCTGTAATTGTCCTAGCAATGTTAAATTCTCATTCAAATAAACATGTAAAATCATAATGAACCTGCAAAACATTATAGCTAGAATTGTACTTGTTCATGATCTTCAAAATGTTGAGATATTGTATAGTTTTTTTTGTATCCATTAGTTTTAAATACATGTCTTTGGGTTAACATTTTATTTGAAATCAAACAAAACTTTATCTTTTTATTAGCATTAGGCGCACACATTAGAAGTCAAACAATGCTTCTGATTCTGCTGTACCTTTATTACTGTTGAATATTAATTTGCTCTTCAGGTTCTGTTTGTTCCTCTTTTTAAGCGCTACAAGAAAACTACATCCTTAACATGTGTCATCTAGCTGGCAGTCGGCCTCGGTGGACTTTCCAGTATCATGTTGAGTAATGGAACGAATAAGTGAACGACTGACCGAGCTGTGTAAACATACACAAACACATAACACACAATCACCTCTCTTGAATGATCTTGCGCCAGGTGTCTGAGGTGTCGACGAAGTCCCTCAGGTTGTCATTGGTTACAATGATCCCGTCTGTTTTTTCTGCTAGGTGGAGCAGGAACCTGACACACACAGAGAGAGATTGTGGATTAGACACTCAGGATTTTCCCTGTTTTCAAAGGTTAGAAGCTGTTTTTAAGTTAGTTAATTTTCCACTAACACAAAATGACCTAATATGTCGGTGAAGACTGATATAGTTTCTGATCAACTGATGAGAGATCTGGTCTGAACACCTTCCCAAAAATCACACAACAGAGCCATTGTTGCAGTATTTTAAATCACAATACACCAGATATCTGTCCTCGAGCTGGTGAGCTTACTCATCTCTATTGAAAATACAGTATGACTATAGTTGGCGATGGGTAGGGTGAGAGTAAAGGACACAGTGTTAGATAGTATATGCGTAGGGGGAGATAAGTTCATAATGGAAGCAAAATGAACAGAGATAACAGAGTGGTTCAATCTGCGGCTCTGGAGAAGCATGTGTTACCCCACTGCTCTTCGGTCTGCCTTGTTGCTGCTGTCTAGATATAAAGAATTCAAGATTGGTGAATCAAAGGTTTAAAATGGTGTGTGTGTGTGTGTGTGTGTGTGTGTGTGTGTGTACCTGTCGTCATGTGAGGATATCCTCTGGCCACAGACCTCTCTGGAGGGAGTGAAGGAGAGCAGTCTCAGGTCTTCCAGCTGGTTTAAAAAATGTTGCTCTGAAATAAAACAACAGTTACATTAATATTACCTGATAATGAAATGGAAAAGCAAGAAAACACATTGTTTAGATCCTGCATGCTCAAACATGCACGCATATATTTTGGTTGAAAAGTTGGTTCAGTGGTTTGAAATGTTCACCTTTAAAGCTGAAAGTCACCGTTTCATTAGAAATATAATGTACTGGAGTAAAGAGCCAAAATAATGAAAACACATCATGGTTCTATTACATGAAGACTGCCCTGTATATGTGTACCTGTTGTGAGTCGGTCTCTCTTCTGACGCCACTGAGGGACAAATACTGTGATCTCTCTGTGGCCCCGCCTCCAAAACGTCTCCACAGCCAGCGCTATTCCTCGACAAGAGAAGAACCGATGAAGACCGTGACTAACAAAAAGAAGAGGTACACAGTGAGGAAGAGGAACATGTAGATAAACAAGGAATATGTTTGACGACACTGCAGTTTGACCAGTTTCACCACTGAGGTCCAGGACTGATAAAAATTGATGTTGTGCTGAATTTTAGTGAAGGTATAAATGTGGTTTCAAGTGAAGAAAACAGTCTTGTATTGCACACAGAGTTTCCAGTGATATGGAGGATGGACAGGAGGAAAAACATTCATCAGTGAGGAAAAACATGGCTGCATATTAAATATCAACTTTTTTGGACTACCTATCATATATACTGTATATAGAAAAACATTGTACTGCAGGGGCCCATGTAAGCAGTTTACAACAAACAAAGAAAACTGAAAAAACAACAACAATTTATAGGAATTTAGGCCCAGAAAACATACCTAATAAAAAAAACAGGAGTGGGCAGTATTAACCCGATATACCAGATCAGTATCAGTGCCAATACTGACCCTACAAAGCAGATTAGGTATCCCATTTGTTAATGTCACTATAAAAATTCAGTGTTTCCGCTACACCAACTCAGTTTATAGTGTCACATAGTGGAGTAGTGGCCTTACAATACAATAAAAAAATATTCCACACAGTGAGGTATACAGATACATTAAATTTGGGTAAAGGACAGCACTGGTATGGGATTAGTACTCGTGTCGGCAGGTACTATGAGTTGAGGTGTCAGAATCAGTATTGGGAAAGAAAAAGATGGTCCATCCCTACATAAAACATGACCACAAGAGGAATCACAACTCAATGATGTTCTAACATTTTGTCTAGCCTGCACCAATAGCCCCTCTGGTCATTATAGAATCAGAATAAGGGAAATTTGGAGGAAAAAAATGACTTAATCAGGCAAATAAGGCAGTGCTGCAAGAACTGAAATCTAATCACGTCTTAATGATGCGTGACAGAGTGACAAAAGTTGTGAATATTTCAAATTAGTATGACTGCACTGAACATCTTACTGGTCTCGATAGTCTCCTTGGCAACAGAAGTAATGACCAACCTAGCTATTATTTTAGTAGTACTCAAGACAAAAGAGCACCACACACACACACACACACACACACACACACACACACACACACACCTGACCCAGATTGCTGGTGGTGACGTGCACGGTCTGTACGACAACGATACACAGCTGTAAAACAACAAATGGGTAGCTAGGACAGAAAACCACAAAACAACACAAACAACAAACAGAGATGAGAAACTCCCTGAGAGCAGCCAGACTCACTGAGCAGGAAGCTGGCTGCTGCTGCTGCTATAAGCCACAGACCCTAAAGACATCCTCGTCAAGGACTATTTTCAAATGTTTTTTTAGAATATTTATTTTTAATCATGGCATTTCGGTACTTTATTTGATGGTCTCAGGTGTGCGTGTTAAAAGAAATTCTGCCTCATTATTACGCCTCAAACCCTTCCATTGATCATCACCTCAGGATAAATAGAGCAGACATCTGTTTTTCTGACAGCAATAATCATTCAACCTATTTTTATGTTGGGGAAATGTACTTGTGAACATGATTATTTTCAGGGGAAATGTTTTGACTGTGTGTCAAATCTGAAATTACAGTTTCAGTACATGAAGAAGAGTTTTGTCACCACTTAGTGGCAGAAAAACATGGCTGTCACAATACGCTGTTTTCTGCAGAAGAGTTTCACATTTCATCATTGTGATGGAATACAATTCAAGACTGGATGGCCAACTAGATGTGCCTACAGGTAAGTAGGGTGAATCAAAAAAAGTCAGACTACTGCTGGAAGAGTATTTTCCAAACTGATGTTCTCAGAGAAATAATTAAAACACTGTTCAAATTGTTAACCTTATGAATGGAGCCTCTGTTCATTCGTCTTTCTTTTTCCTTGTCATGTGAATTTCTGTCTCTACTGGTAACTTCCCTGCGCACTGGGTTACTTATCATCATCAACAATCTGTCCTCACATGAGATGTGGTAAAGCAGAGACGCACAGCAAGCAGTCTGTGTGGCTTGTAACACACAGTGATGTGACGCTAAATATTCAGCAGGTCTCCGGCAAAATGACTTACGTCTGGCCAAAAATGATGATGCAATAAGTTAAAGTTAGTTTGTTTAGAAAGCTGAATGTGGATGATGTGAAAAAACAATCCACAGTATTGGCCTCAACGAGAATCCATATCAAAACACTAACAACAATCTTTTATGTTGATAATAACAAATGAGAGTGAGCAGACGGAGTTGTTCTTTCTGAAAGCAAGAAGAGAATTGTGGGAGACAATGGAAATTTTCCATTATGAAGTTGGATGTTGCGCAAGCTCAAGTGTCTGGCTTGAATTTACCTTTTGATGATAGTAATAAAGTGTTCACACTGGAAAAACACCGATCTATTTCCCACCCACTGTCCCAGTACTTGGATAGTACATGTACTGTAACTACATTACAAACTTGTTTTCTGTGACACACACACAC
>NTHP01000229.1:370334-381902 GCA_003416845.1 Oplegnathus fasciatus | reverse complement strand
ACACACACACACACACACACACACACACACACACACACACACACACACACACACACACACACACACACACAACAGAAGAAGATCATTTTCAGCTTGTGGTCAGAGTTGCAATGCAAACTCAAGGGAAGTTCCACCAACTGTTGAAAGAGAAAGTGATGAATGACACCACAGCAGGAAGAGATTAAGCAACCAGTAAAATCACCATGGAAACCTGGACGTCACCTGACGAGGGAAAACATCTCAGAGCTCATTAGAATAAGTTTACATGACCTAATAACCTCTTTAAGGATCAGGACACATCCTGATCCTCAAACCCGCACGAGGGACTTCATCATCACTTTGAAGCAGTTGTGGCCTTTTGTTTACAATAAAAATAAACAAACAAAAAGACAACAAACAAGTGAATTTACACATCCATGAAAATTACGATATTACAATATTTTGTTTTCTTGGGTGTAATCGTACAGAGTAGAAGAAGGTGAGTACCGTGGTTTTAACAGGCTATCAGACTTCGGACTTACAACTGTGTCTCACTTTGCATTACCTAATAAATACAATAATGAGGAAATCTTTTCAGAAAACAGGCGTTCATCCTGTATTCCTGTATGACAGACGTAGAGCGAGGGGTGACCCGTGCTTTTCTGTTTAGGCATACTTCTGGTAAGGAAGGAGGGAGGGAGGAGGAAAGGGAACAGGGAGGCAGAGTGGGAGTGATAAAACGTGAAAGGAAGTGGTTGCAAAAGTGAGAAGTCAAGGGAAGGTCATCTGGGACGAAAACTGTGACGACACATCAGCCTAGAGTGAAGAAAAAACACAACAACAGCCTGCTCTCCATCCTTTCTTGTGTGATACACACAGACACACAAAAAACAGCAAAGCCCTCCTTTGTTGCACAATTGCTGGATAAAACAGAAACTACAAACAGATTTTTACTAGAAAAGGCCTTTCTTCTCAAAAACACCCCCGTAGCACACCCCCACTCATCAATATCATGTTGTTACAACTCCTTTCGCTCTGCCGGGCACACACACTCACACAAAGGTGATGAGTAACAACATTATATGAAAGCGTAGGATAAGTTTTGGTGCACCTACACAATAAGGTTGTGGCTGTGACCTATGCACTGTACCAGGTGGTTCGTTTAGTTTAGTTTGACAGTGCGACAGAGAGTGTGTGTGTGACCTTAACTGATGATGATGGTGATGTTGATGGGAAGGGTGATGGCTTCATATGTAAAACGAAAAACGTGGTGCACGTACTACAGGTGTGGTGTTATAATTGTCATTACAGGAGCTACTACAACTTTATACTCAGACCAGTAAGAAATGCTGCATTGGAGTGATACCAAACCAGGGATTTAGCAGTAGACTGTTTTCCTGAGTGTGTTTCCTGTTGTTATATTTTCACAGACCGTTGACAGAATGTTGAATTCCATAAATATTTTTTACAGTTTAAGAGCTGGACCAAAGTTTTAAAACAATTTCATACCAACATGATGCGGTAATGAAGAGCAAATATGCAAAAAACAAACAACCCAATAAATGTAATTTCTGAATTTCTACATGTAAAACATTCCACATCTGATGTGGTTCAAACATTTTTGTTTTCACTTGACATTAAAACATTGTGCCTTCAATGAAACAAAAAATCCCCTGACCAAAACCCACAATGCTGTCAAACTGACACCCGAGAAGTGTGATAAGTGCCTGAGCGCACAGATGAAAGATCTTTCAACAGATCAAACTCCAGGACAACAGAGCACTTTGCTCTCTGTGGTGCTGAGTCTCTCAAATCAAAGAGACATCATTGGCACGTTTGCTTGGTTCTTAGTTGCTGAATCTGACGATGTGTATCTGAAGGATTTTTTGGTTGAACCCTTATTTCTGCATATTGGAATCCACAGCAAAGGTGGTTCTGACTTCTTTCTAGCACAGGAACATTTCTCATTGTTGAGCAACATCCATGACACACACAATACATTTATTTAAATTACTTCTTTAAATTTCATAAGATTAATTTGTGTGGATAGTCCTGTCTAGTATGAAAAGGCCAGATTTTTAACTTAAATGTTCTTCTCATACATCCATTTAAGGACAGATCATGCCAGTGCAGTCTTTCTGGGCAAGCACCAATACAGATTATATTTGCTTATGTGTGTGTGTGTGTGTGTGTGTGTGTGTGTAGACTCACGCCATAGCCACGTTGCTGCCATCTATGATGATGTGTCTGAGCTCCTGACGTCCGGGCTCATTTGGCAGCTTCAGAGTGTAGGGAGTCCTCAGTGACTGATGGAAACGAGCCAAGCCAGTCACCGGGGGTGCCGGGGGGTCGTTTGCAGGAGGAGCCCGAAACCCCAAGTGGCTGATTGTCTGATAGGGAGAGGCCGAGGGCCGGGAGATTGGTTGAGCTGACTGAGGAGGACAATAAAAATGTTTTTTTTTTTGTAAAACAACACAAAGACAAGGAAGTGATTCATGACATGAATCAGAAAAATACCCGTCCAAGTCTCTGCCTTGAGTGGGGACGTTTAAGATCACAGCTTATCGTGAAGTAAAACTGATTCTGTAAACATCCAGTTTTACAACCAGAACTGATTCATCAGTAAAACTATAAGCTAAAACTGACTAACTGTGAAATAATCCTATGACCACTGCTTTGTCCAATTCCCTGACTTTCCCAAAATTCCCAAATCCAGCAGGAGCCTAGGAAATTAATCCCCCTAACACTGCACCAACATGCAAAAAACAAACCAGCATATTATAGATCCACTCCAGACATATTTTAAGACACATAAAAATAATCTGCTTTGAATAACAGTGCGTGTTTGTTAGGTATTTCACACAAAAAATTCAATTATCTTTTAAAAAATTCTTAAAACGACAACTACTCCTCCCTCTTTCAAAAATACAGAATCTATGAATAATATAGATATATATATATATATTTTAATTTTAAACTCTACACAGCGAAGGTCAAACATGCAAAACACATTTATGAGTGGAGGGGGGCCTTTAAGGTAATACCTACACTGGGGGTCGAAGCTAAGGAGCTGGTGGTGGCAGTCAGCCACTGAGGTGTGCTGCGCAGCGCTGTCACACTCTCAACTTTCACAGATCCTCCCAAAGTCTGAGTCCCACCCCTCGACAGGTAGTCCCTCTGTGAAATGCCGCCCCCTCCCCGCGCCAAGTAGTCCGTTCTGGATCCTGACTGAGTGTCCAGATGTGCCACCGTCATCATCCGGGACGTCCTGCTATCTGCTGTTTTGGTATTCGCGGGGATGACATCATCGTCATCGTCAATGGTAATAACCTCGTAGTTTCCTGCTCCTCCTTGGGCACTAGAGCTCCTCTTGATAGTGATGGCCTGGAATGAGATTTGATATGATTTTTTATTTTAGGAGAAAAATAACATGCATTACACAATTCTGATGTGAAGTAAATAACATTTATATATAATAAACATTTATGACATTACATACCATTGCTCATTAAGCAAGTTTTGAAACAAATTAGTTAACATAATTTGAAAATGTCATTTTTTATCATACTTTATAACACCATACATTTGTTAGCAGATATCAGTCTTCATCAATATGAAAGAAATGCCATATTTAATTTATCCATATTGTCAAACCATAAGTGAGATGTTTGAGGCCAGCTGGATGAGCTGAAATGAGCAATGACATGCGGTGAGAATATGCGATGTGGTAACAAAAACAATATTTAAGATCCAGTAAGATGAGTCATAAGATATGGTGCAATTTATTGGAAATGACTTGAGATGAAAAGATGAGAGTACGGGCTATAACTTAAAATGGGGAGAAGAAGGCTTTGAAGAAAACATTTAAATGTGTCACAGGAGTTAAAATATGAGAAATGTAAATGGGTGATTAAAACGATTAAATGTGAATTTCGCAGGTTAAATTACAGAAAAAGATGGTTAAGTACTTCATGTTATATTATTTGAAATGTATCATGCAAAGAAGCAACTCAGTCTACATCTAGACTGTATTGCTCTATGATCTCAAATCTTCAAACTTGACCAGGGACTTAAAATTTGAGACTTGGTCTTTCCCTCATATCACGGTCCGAGGGGAGAAGCAACAATCCTTCTGTGAAGGGGGCCTACCTGCTGAGTGCTGGTCTCGCTGCTGCTGCACTGCCTCCGGTGCCCCAGACCGTTACTACTGCCTCCATGCTGGTTGGGCTTAATGTTCTCTTTAGACCTGCCCGGGTCTACCAACGCTCTGCTCAGCTCGCGCTCCTTCTCTCTGAATCGAGAGACCGTAGAGGAGGAGGAGGACGAGGAGGAGGAGGGAGTGTCTGTGGAGCATAATCGTCTTTCTTTTTCCCCTATTTTTGATCCCTCTTCACAACGCTTGGTTTCCTCGACGATTTTCTCCAGAACCAGGAAGGTATCTTCTGTTTGTCCCGTCTCCTTGACGACACGCTCCACCACTTCCTGCTGGTAACCCATGGTTCTGAAGAAAATTAGTTTTAATAATGTTTCATTTGGCAGTAAGAAAGGTGTTGCGGAGTTAAAGGACAGGTTCACATTTTTTAAAGGCTGTCTTAAAACAATACTCACATGGCCTAACATGACAGATTTACTGGTGGCTGTTAATGTTCCTCTTGTCAATACTGGCTGTGAGGAAATACTTTGCTACAGTGATTGCAATGTAAGAGATGGGGGACAGTTCCACAGTTCTTATTTTGTGCAAAATTATGCTCTAAATTTCTGCCAAAGTCAAATCAAATGACTATTTTCAAAAGTTACAGTCTTTTTAGTACAAAATCCCTCCTTTTGTCACTATGACACTACTGCCGCTCAGCAAGGAAACACTGTACGGGGAAACACAAAGGAAGATACCCACTTGATTTGACTAACTCAGTCTGCGGAAGCCTGATTAGCTTTAGCTGAACATTATAATGTATTTTTGCACAGAATGTGGACTCTGGATTTTGACCCCCATCTCTTACAGAGCAATCACATTCCGAAAGTATGTCTTCACGGCCAGTATGGACAAGAGAAACAATTACAGCAACCGTTAAGTCTTTCTATGTACATATGGGGATATGAGCATTGTTTTAAGACTTGAAAAATGTAAACCTAGCCTTTAACACACAAGAAAAAAGATGAACAATAACTTATCTAAAACCCTGTACAGCCTGATACAAAACCATGAGTAGAAAAATATAAAGTCAAAGCCATGTTCTACTTGATCAACGACTACATAATTTGGCTACCAAGTAATTCCTAATAGCTCTAATCTAATAATGACAACTTCCTTTACAAACATTTCAAACTATTAGGACCTTTACCTGAAGAAATTGACTAAGCAGCGGAGGTTGGTTTCTGGGCTGACTGCCTCCCCGTCATCTGAGACCGCTTCACTGGAGTCCAACATGATGGGGCCGACTGTGTTTGCTTTTGCTGAAGAGGAGAGGGATGATGAGGCAGAGGGGGTTTTGGATCTACAGCTGCTACTGCCCCCCCGGCCTTCTCTGTCCCTCTGTCGCTCCCTGTCTCTCGCCCTCTCCGGCGATTCGTCCCTCCGCTCCAGAGAGTACTGTCTCTTTGTGTCCCGAGTCTCGCTCTCAGATGAGCGCCGCTTGTGTGAGGGCCGACTGCCGTTGAGCAGGACGGCCTCGGGACCCAATCCTATCGCTCCTCCCGTTTTACCGCTTCCGCCGACAGATGCTGCTCCGGCCCCTTTCTCCTCAAAGCTGGTGTCTAGGATGCGGTTGGAGAGCTCTGTCACAGGGGTGCTACTCTGTGAGCGGTCCTGGTCGACCTCTGCCATGCTGGGATGCAGCGTCTGGTTGAGCTGAGCCTGGGAGAGGAAACACAACGGCAATCACCTCGATTAAGAAAGTACGGTAAAAGTTCCCCACAAACATGAACACTTTGGTCATACTGTACTTCCCTGTGTGCCTTATGTGGTTCTCCTTACAAAAACCAGAGTTTGTGTCACAAATAAAGAGGCATGAGATTTTCTCTTTTACTTACTGCATGGCTGCCAAAATGATCTGACTTGTCCTTCAACTTTACTGCTGTTTCATGAGAATTAGAACGGCTGTTAAATGCCTAAAATTCTTGGAAAAAAGCTTGGAAAGTAACACAAAGAAGCTTTTATAATTTTCTTTACATGTACAACGCAATTTACTTTTAAAATTCAAGTTAAAATGAAAACTACTGTCAAAGCATTTTCAAAACTGAAAGAGGCACGACAAAAACTGCACACCTACATCATAAGATCAGAATGTGTCAGTGACAGGCCTGATTTGTCACTGAAACATTTTTCACCGCATAATCACAACAGTTTAAGACCAGCAGGGATGCTGAAGTTTCTCAAAACCTTGGATGGCCTTATGTTTATACATTCTGCAATGTTTCATTTGGACATATTTACTGATCCTGAGATTAGGCTAAAACACAGATAGTCTCGATGTCAGCTGTCATGCATGTCTCGAGCTTTTAGTCTCAGAAATGTTTAGTTCTTGGATATGAGAGTTTTCTGTAGAACAGGAACAATAACAACCTGCCTTGTTGTCACTTATATAAAAGTATCCTTAAGCCAAGGACAAACAGGCCTTCACAGCAGTAGCGTAGGCGGAAGAAGCACTTTGCCAGGCCTGTAACAAACTGGATAGGCCCAGGTATTTGTTGTGTTTTGTTTTTCAAAGTCTACATTTTCCATGATCATTCTTCTATCCCAAATCTACTAAGGTGATACCAAAAAACAACAAAAGAAACATTTTTATTTTTATCAATACTACTGCCAGATCATGTACACATGCTTGACATAATCGGCTCTAACATGCACTTGGCAGGCGTAGCTGTGATAAGAGTACAAAATGACAGCTGAGATGCACAGATCTAAACACCAAGCCAAAGGAAAACCAACCAGACCTAAACAAAGTCAAAAAAACCCACAACATCAAGCTGCTTATAATCTCACATTTCCTCGTACAAGCACAAAACAATGAATTTAACCGCTCTTAATTTCAAGGAAACAATTATTTTCATTAACACATTGTGACAAACAATACAACAATCTTAAGACTCCAGTGCACCTTCAATGAGCACCTCATATTCATTATTAATGCCCACAGGATCTACTGTCATTCAACGGCCATGGCTGGCATAAAAGTAGTGCTTTATCACACCATGGATGGCTTGTGCCAGCTTACATCACAAGGTGTAGGCGCCGTGGCTTGGAGTTGAATATGGAGATGATTTCACCGTAATCCAATGAATCTGCCAGCCCACGTACCAGTGACAGTAAAGTCAAGTTGTTCAGACGAGTGCTGGTCATTGATGAGTTTTAATCCTGTTTGTTGTGGAAACCAGTCTCTCCACACTGCAAGATGTCATTGGAAGTTTAGCAATGACCCTTAGGAGTGAATTCCTACACTGGGAAAATATCTTAGAGGGCAAATGTCAAGTACATCCATGATGGAAGAACAGAAGATACAAGATTTTGTGTTCATTTTCACTGCCATGAAGCAGTGACATCCCAGTTAGTCATGTCATGTTTGGCTTGATTAGCTTCTCTGTGAGCTTGAGCACTTCAAAAATCACTGTCACTGTTATCTCTGAACTTCATGAAGTCAGTCTTGAGGATTTCAATCACACTGATGCAGTCCATTATAGATAACGTTGAAGACTGCAGTCCTTTTGTTGCTTTTGAAAAGTTTAGAAAATGTGACAAGAAGAAATATATTTTTTGGTCTGAATCTGATTCAGGAAATCACATCCAGCACTGATCCAGATTTTGAACTCCAGCGTTCAGTTGATCAGTTGATCTTTCCAACTCCGGAAATTGTCGGCTGGGATGCATTTGTTGCTGTAGCTCTATGAATCGAGCTGTTTGCAACAGTCATAAATGTTGGCAACTGATTAATGGTGTCAAAAAATGTGCTCACATGGCTCGAGACCTGAGCTGCAATGCAAAGGACCAAATTAAGGTGGTGAGAGTTTAAATTTCTGTCTTGAAATGACATGCACCTCCCTCTCTATTTCCCGACATAACAGAAAGCAGAAACGCATGCAAATCCAGTTGCTTAAGCACTTCAGGAATCCTCTGTGAAGTTCCCTCTGCTGACATGTTAGCTGTTTCCACAAACCCTACAGCCCATCATTTATGTTGAGAAAACACACAGCAACCAGTTCACGTTTAGTCAGTATTGCATAGTAAGTGAAGGTGTTCTGCAGTCCTACCTTTACCCTCCGTGAGCCTCTGGAAAATGCCTACAGGCCTTGCAAAAGATTGCATCTTTTTCCTTACTGTACTCGAGCCACTTGAACTGATCATACCACCGTCTGGTAGAGCAACAGGATGTTCCTCAGATGACGGTAGTGGGAAATGACACCAGTACAGAACGGGTGAGTGGCTCATCAAGGGCTGACAAATCTGATGTTGGCCCCGCAGACTCTGGAGTAGGAGGTGCTGGTAGTAAAGGCGAGCTTGCCTGAGTTGCTGTGGGCATGGTGGTGGTGGTGGCTGTCAAAACGGCAGTTCCTTTCCCTGCTGTTTCAGCTTAATTTAAGCTAACCAAATCCTCACTTGTTCCGTGCACTACTTTTTCCTCGTCCAATCGTGCTTTCTTTAAATATCTTGCTACGGATATTTGCTTTGACATGTTAATTATCTAACTTTGTAGCTTCCAAAGAATTTATTTCACTGCAAAAAATCTGAATATTTCTGAACCTTGACTCCTCGAGGCACTCCAGCGAGCGGGCTGATATTCTAATCAATCAATCACATTCACAATCATAAAAAACAAACACAGAAAAATCACCCTTATTTGATTTGGTAAGGCTCTGGGGTCTCATTTATAACCGTTGCGTACGCACAAAATGGGGCCTGAAAGAGGCGTACGCCACTTCCCACGCAAAAGTTGGGATCTATAAAAACAAACTTGACGGGAGAATGTGCGTACCTGTACGGAAACTGTGACCCATGCGTACAAACATTTTGGAGACAGGGGAAATTGGCGACGCAGATGGTGAGGTGGTGAATTGAAGCCAGATTGTAGAAATTAAATGTGAGAGACATCATTACGTATAATGATGTATCTCACATTTAATTTCACTTCATATCACACGTTACTTACAGATCCACTTTATCATAAACATTCAAACCATCAGTGTTATTTGTGCTCGTGAGCCAGAACTATTCCATAAGCACCTTTCAATTGTAAAAGATAGAAGCCAACCCAAATCTCAAATCAAATTCCGCTCAATATTTCATCAGCGCTGTCTTACCATCATGTTTCCCCGGAGCNNNCAGAGGACAGGGCCAGACTGTAGCTACTGACACTTGGGGTTGTAGAAATCCAAGATAACATCAAATAGCATTAAAGAATTGCAGAACAGAGCGTCAGTGGTTTTCAATAATATCTTCTAATACTGTGCTTATATCACGAAGTACGATTTTAGTTTTCATATAGTTTTTGTGTGTCAAATCGCTGCAGTGGACCGTGCTGTCAGGCGCACAGAGCGCACTGGAGACACCGCGGTGGCTGCCACACACACTCTGCCTTCTCCAGCCACCTCACCCGGCACATCCTCACCACCTGCACCTATGGACTGTGTAAATTAGCAAAGTCTGGAAATAAAACCAGTGACAGCTCTTGTACAATCATTACATCCATATCCTCATTATGAGTCTTAATCATAATGCAGGCCAAGTTCACCAGAACAAAACTTCAATAAATAAATAAATTGCGTTCACCGATCAAACTTCCATTTTCAAATGATATCCCGGGGTGGGGGATACCGCTGACTGTCGCGATCATTTATGGGAAGGTGTGATTGCTGTAAACATGTAAATACTGTGGCGACACTCGTGCGTAATGCTCCGGCACTGCTAGAGGACTACGTGAATGGAAGAATGAGGAGGGAACGAGTTGTAAGAAGGCTCATTTCTATGCATCAATATTCATGAGGTGCTTTGCATTGACCATTTATGGTTGAATGTAGGACGACACTGGGAGGAGTAGTGGGATGACACTGGGAGGAGTACACGCGCGCACAATTCACCAAAGGCGCTCTAGGGAGTTCACGTCTCAGCTGGACACAGGGGTTATGCTGTAGTGCAATAAATCATATCAAAAAAGGTATACACTAACCAGGGAGGGTGTGTTTGTGGTAGTGGGGCTATGAGCCAGTCCCAGTAACTCTTCCTTCAGGGCACTGGGCAGCAGAAGAAGCTCCATAGTGTACTTATCATCTCTTTCCTCCACAAAGGACTTGAACGCTCGTTTCACTGCAGGCTCTCTGTCACTCGGTAGACTTCGCTTCTCCTGGATACAACACAAACACACAGATTTGAGAGTGCTTTAGAATGTTTAGTCTTATCTTGCAACTAATGATTACCCACTAATCTCCTGATTAATTTGTCTATGAAATGATTCATCATTTGGTCTATTAATTTCCCAGGTAAGTGATGTCTTCAAGTGTCTTGTTTTGTCTCACCAACAGTTCAAAACCCAAAGATGTCATGTTTACTATCATAGAAGATGGAGATGAAGCTGCAGATTCTGGCATGTATGCAAAAATTATATAAATGTTAAATCAATTATCAAATAGTCGCCCATTCATTGGCTCCCGATTGACTGTAGTAATCGAGTAATTGTTTCAGCTCTATCTTTGGAAGATTTAAAAGTTTTCAATAGGACTAAGAAAGTTGCAGCAAAGCCTTCTCTAACAGTCTCTACAGTCAAAATACATACTACAAGTGTATAGAAATGTGAAGGTGGCTGAGTAGTCCTCTGCCACTAAAGCGCTCAGGTTCTTGATGTGCACTTAAAAATGTACACTAAAATACTGTGTAATAAAATTGTGCGTGATCACAGATTATTAGTAGCCTTACCTGGAATAGTGCTACAAATTGCTGAACTCTGCTCTGGGCCATCACCACTGGTTCAGCCCGGCCCAACAATCGCAGACGGCCTGGCTCAGGCACCACAACTTCAGCACTTGTGTCCCGTATGAGCCTGTCCAAGAAGAGCCCCCGGGCACCAGCAAAAATACAGTGCACGTCCACTGGGTACCACTCCTCTTTCTGCAGTTCGGGGTCACAGAGTCCTCGAACGTATTCCTGCACGACAAGAAGAAGAAGAAACTGTAATAGCATGTCAGTGAACAACAGCATCATTAATAAAACATAATTACTGTAATTACTATTATTATATATGGGAACTGCTTTATGGAGCTTGACAAACACATTCTGGAAAATTTGAAGAAAGTAAGAAAGCAGTTAAAATGGATGTGGCCTTCAAAAGCACAACAAAAAGCACACATTAGCTACTAAAAATGATCTGGTAAAAACTACAGAAGTCAAACAGGATTCTCAAGATTCCTACAGTACAACAATTTTGGTGACACGTGTCCCTAAAAATATATCTGTAATTTCTACTTAAATCAGGATGAAGCACATTAAGCAAAATAAAATATATACATTTATTTTTCAGGGATGGTGCCAAAATTGCTTGTATGTGTTCTCTTAGGTCAGACGCACACACACACAGGCACGCACACAGGCACACACACGCACGCACG
>NTHP01000229.1:349126-359219 GCA_003416845.1 Oplegnathus fasciatus | reverse complement strand
CTGAAATGTTGATCTCTTGTCTCATATTCATCTTTTGATGTCAAACCCAAATGTTTTCAGTCTACAGCAAAAATACAGGAATTGGCCTCACTGTTCCAATACTTTTGGAGGGGAGTGTATATACTGTGATGGTTTTCGCACATATACACATATATATAGATTATACACACAGAGATGTAAACAGGTTAACATAAGTAGTATACAGGTAAGGTGTAACAGTGCGATGCAAGTAAAATGGCATAGTGTCAAAGAGTCAAAGAGTTCAAGAGTTCAGCAGTCTTATGGCACTGAGGGATGAAGCTGTCCCTGAGCGTGGTGGTGCAGTACCGGATGCTGCGGTACCGTCTGCTGGACAGCAGCAGGCAGAACAGTTTGTGGCTGGGGTGGTTGGGGTCTTTAATGATCCTGTTGGCCTTCTTCCTACACCGCTGGGTGTAGAGGTCCTCCATGGATGGCAGCACCGTCCTGGTGATGTGCTGAGCGNCAGCCAGTCAGGATACTCTCTATGGTGCACCTGTAAAAGTTGCAGAGTATCCTGCAGTCCATGATGAGCCTTCGCAGCCTGCGGAGGAAGAAGAGCCGTTGTCTGGCTGATTTTGTGATGGTGTCTGTGTGGTGAGTCCAGGTCAGGTCCTCGCTGATGTGGTCTGAACATTTTGGGGTAAATGCCTTTAATGGACTATACAAAAATGATTGGGGGGTCAGAAAGGATGCTGTAATTTTAGTTTGTGTGAAAGGAGGGCAGTTTGACATTTGTGGGCGAGCAGGGGAAGGTCTTTTATTTTTTTCTCACCCTGAATTGATATTTTATTTCATCCGTCCCTTGCGAAATTTATAGTAAAAAAAGAAAGAAAATAGACAGAATTATATAAATATAGTTACATCAAGTTAGCATCTGTGCTCAGTTCATTTATTCTGTGACAGTGAAAGTCTAATAAACTTTCACTTAGTAGCACTTCAAAAATAGCAAACGACTGGTCCTCTTATTGACACATAGGGCTATTGGGAAACTATTATTCCATTAAGCAGATAATGTCTTAATTTGGGTACACTCTTAAATTCCTCATGCTTTGCTTCCTTTAGTTATTAATAGTGAAACGGGTTGTACCAACTTGTGCTGCATTTTGTTACCAAAAAAAAGTATGTGGGTCTTTCTTTTTTAGAAAGTCAGTCATCAGGGTCAGCCCCCATCCCCACCACAATAATTTTCCTACAGTCCCTGACCCATTAATTCATTTTCACATGTGAATAATATATTGTAATAAAATACTCTGAATGTCTCTAGTCAATATACTGCTGATGTTTCTGGTGTTCTGATGACTGTACAGAGTGTGATTACTGTCAGTGATGTTCACCACTGATATATTACAATATATTATTGCCGACAGATTGAAGAACATTTTCCACCTCTGTGTGTGCTGGTATTACACCATCTACAGGAAGCTGTGACATGCAACACTGCTGCTCAGGGTCTAAAAGTAACAGCAGCCAGGTGACAGTGAATTGTGGCTAAAACTTGTGATCCTGCCCACATTTCTAACTAGTTAATGATAAAAAAAGAAAAAGAAACCAGATGCAGCATTCTGGGTGAGTTGAACGTGTCCTCTCCTCTAGCAACCACAATCAATTGACAGGATCATTTCTGCTTGGAAAATTAAGGTTGAATACTTTTTCAGCTCATTACTTTAAAAAAAAGTCTCTCTTTCTGGGAATCAGGCCAATTAAAAATACATTGACTTTTAATAAATAAAAGATACATTCAGATGAAGAACCATATATATTTGATTTTTTTCAGATGAGTGATGCTTTTAGATCTCACTATACCAAGATTGCCAGAAGAAAATCTGGCAACCTAATGTGTGATTAATGCACAAATATGCACATTAGACGTTGGTCTTTAATCTGAATAAATTCAAACAGATAATTCCTTATACATACATATAGTATTCTAGTCTGCAAGACATGAGCCAATGGCCCATTGTTGCTACAAACCCTGTTTTCCAACCACTAGATGGTGCTGTAAGCTTCAGAATGGCAACTTGACACTGAGCTCTCTTCTGTCCGTGCTCCCTGATGACAGAGAGTAATATCGACTTAAAGATGTTTCAAATCAATATTTTTCATTATTTGAGGTCCAGATGCACACAGCAAAGGAATATTGTCTTTATTAAAGTTCATTGTGTTGTATTATGTGGAGAGAGGGGGGGAACAGAGAAAGAGGTGACAGCAATATCCACAGTGAGACTGTTGCACAGTACTGCTTAGTTTTACTGTAATTTTGGCAATGTTGATGTGATGTGTTGTGCTGTCAGTCTGCAGAGTTGCTGAAATCCTGCCAGTGGCTTTGTGCAGAATAGATTGCACTCATCGGCCACTTTTTCTGGACAGGTAGACAAAAGAATGGCAGGAAAGTGTATTCATTCAGCATAATTCAAAATTCAAGCACAGCACAAACATCAGAATAAACAGAACAACAACAGAACAACAGAATAAATGTCAAATTCAGGTTAAGTTGCTGAACGGTGTGCAAATGTTCAAGAAGTCTAAATATAAAAATAGGATCGCCATTGAAACAGTGAAAACTCCAGTGCATCAGTGCTTCACCAGGGGGCTCCATACTGCAGTTACAGAGGTGTGTGTGTGCGTGTGTGTGTGTGTGAACAGCTGTGACTGCCACCTGTGAGGTGAAAGGGGTTCTGACCTGCGACACATGCTCCTCTTTAGTTCCACATGACTGTGTGTGTGTGTGATAGAGATGGAGAGAGAGAGAGAGAGAGGGAGAGAGAGAGAGAGAGAGACAGAGAGACAGAGAGAGAGAGAGACAGACTACAGTATCTTGGGGACCACTTAGTTAAAATGGCCTCGCTACATGAAATGAAAACCCAGCAGAATCCATGCGGGTTGAATTTTGTAGTGATGGTTTGAATATCCAAAGGAAGATGCAAGCGAACGCCTGTAAGGCAGAATTAGGTCTTAGATCTTTATTAATAATGACTTCAAATCTGGTTGCACTTGAAAATGAATCAAAGAGCAATTATAACCCAAGAGAAGAACATTAAAGGGAGCCCGGAGGAAGCTGACATTATTTATTTGTATATGAACCAACCTATGAGGAAAACACAGCCACTTCACCCTTTCTGGTTGCACCACGGCTCTATTACGTCTCTGGCGCAGAGCCAATGTCCACGGGAAGCGTCTCAGAAGCAGCGCGTCTTTGAGCAGTTTGTTTTTCAGCAGCCATGTTTCCACCCGTATAGTTTTTCTGACATTTTACAGGTTTTACAAGCATATTGAGTAGCTCATTTATGATCGATGTGATCACAGATACCTTGTGGATGTACTTGTTTTAATTTCTGTACGCAGCATGCTGTCTTATCTTTATGTAACTCCTGAATAGTGTATATGAGCAGAAGGAAATAATAGAATTCCTTCTCTTGCTTTTAGGACACTGGTGGAAACGTGGCTACACAAATGAAAAATAAAGCGTAGCGTTAAGGCATGGTCACATTACAGTTCCAGTATATTCGCTCCCTCTCCCATTCACTTCTACTGATTCGAGACAGAGTGCATGGAAGTTTCGTTGAACACAAATGTAATGCAGTCAGTTGTTTCATTCATGCTTCCCGAAACTGTTGGCTTGTTCACAGCTTGTGTGGCTATCAGCTGACTGGTAACGTCCAATCATATTCAGGCAGGTGTGCAGTGCAGCTATAGTCCTTTTGACACAGAATACACTTTGACATGTAACAGTTGGAAAAGCACAGGTGTCAATAATAAAATGAACGATGGCTGAATTCCATTTAGTTGCTTCAGTTTCAGGGTCCTGGCAGTGTTCATGCTGGTTCACGGTCAAACTGTCATGGCTTACCGGGACACTTGAATGAGCAGAGCCATCATTAATGTTATTAGTAACACCTGTGCTGTTCCTACTATGACAAAAAGTCAAACACAGTCAATATGTCTGCCACCCCAGCCTCCTCCTTATGTGCTATATGTTGATTTAATTGAGATTTAATGTTCATGCATGTGCATGTTAAGGGGGGGGCCCTTCTCAGAGAAGAATCCTTGTTGCTGTGTAGCCATTTGCTGTGAATGGTCATAACATAAGTGTCTCTGACTGAGAGAGTTTTGCTGTATGTCTGTAAAAACAAAGTTCTGGTAACAAATTAAATGCATCGTTAAATATTAATTCATGTCAATTGGCGATAAATGCAGGGATTAATTTAAGTGTATTTCACTGCTCAGAGATGCAATAATAGGCCCGCTGCATAAATATACACTAGCAGATCAGAGAAAAGAGCTGCCAGTGAGACACTCTGCACTTTCCTAATGAATTAATACAAAAACCTAAATTTTACAAAGAGAGTAAGGGCAGAGAAAATCAGAGATGTCATAACAAAAAAACAACACAGCATGAGAGACAAAGAGGAACGAGCAGAAGACGCATACGTGAAGAGGGAGAAAAGCGAAATGTGTTCTGCAGGACTGCTGCGTGCGGTTTCTGGGCCTCATGGTGGGAGAATCGAAGGTAACACTCACGAAAAAAACACACACGCTCACACACAAGTACTCAACCACACCCGCCCACTTAACAAATTTATTTATGTACAGCTCAGCTAAAGCCTCCCACCCCCTCCGAACACAGGAACACACCGACTTGTCCCTCCTCCCTCTTTCACTTTCCCTCTCTCTCCTCCTCCCTCCTTTCTCCCTCTTTCTCTTGCAGGTCATGGGAGATAGCGAGGAGATAAATATCGCTGGCAATAAAAGGCCTGCATCATGAATAATAAAACAGCCGTAATCTCGACCAATGATTTATACATCTACAGGCTCTGATGGTCGCACACACACACACACTCTCACACACACACACACACACACATGCACAGCAGCGAGTCACACATTGAGCGCTGTTAAATTGAGATGAATGGTGATGCAGAATGTGGGACTGGCGTTGGACACACACCCAAACAGTCACTTACCCACACACAGACACACACACAGACAGACACCCGCCCACACGTGCTACAGAAGAACACAAGAGATTCATGCTGAAAATATGGAGACGTGGAAAAACACACACTCACACTGGTTCAGTGGTGGGTGAGAAGACGGAGAGAAGAAAGGAGAACGTTTGAAGGGATTTGTCTGCTTAGAGTCAAAAACAATACGGCTGATGGAGACCACAAGAGAAGATAAATAATGCTTACCGGTGCAAATTTGTGTGCTGCTGATGGCGCAGGATGAGAGGTCACCAAAACCGTCCAATGAATGAGTTGCCTGCCATGTGACTTCACGTTTACAGCTCTTGGTTGGTTTATAATAAGGCAGCATGAACTGTAGAAACTGACGTGAGGTGCAACAGTGAATCTTTTTTCTGGTCTGATTGCGACAAAGCAAACTGTGATCACGCCCTTTCACTTGTGTGAGGATGGTGCAAAAGGGGCTACAGCTCAATATCAGGAAGATGTCTCTGATGTTTTGCTCACTCAGTGAGGTGTTGCTACGGAAGAGTCACAATGTTGTCCAGGACAGAGGCTTCAGATGGTGAAGTGGAAGGACAGGTTGAGATTTTTTTTTTTAACCTGCACTCAGTGACTTTTTTGGCCACTTGGGGGCAGCGCAAACAAACTGCAAACATGACACTGACATTTTATCACCTTTTAAGTTCTTGTTAGCAAACAATTGCTTATTTACGCGTCCAGCAGATGTGGAGCAGCATTAGCATTCATTTGGAGTCGTGTTTCTGTCCACCTGATGAATGTAAATCCAATACTCACTCTCCTTTTTAGCTGTTTCTCTCCACCAACTCCTGAGGAAAATATCAAAAGATTTGAGTACCTCTTCCACCGCACTGGTGATGCATAATCTAGTGATACGAGGAGGTAAATAAATGTTTGCATGATCTAGCATTAAATTAGGGTTCTGTTACTTTGAATGATAGATGTTAAGTTGAGCATCCATGTTTGTTTACATGTCACACGTTTCTGTAACATTTGGGAAAGTCCATAGTTACCGCTTGAATGTCAATGTTATTTACAAGCATCTGTTATTCAGGTGTCTTCACTAATACAATTCCCTTTAACAGAGCAGAGATCTGACCAGGAGTGGTGCATCCTACTGCACTTTTATTTTCGTAAAAAACTGGTCAGTATGAGTCTTTTCACAGAGACTCAGGTGTTCCTGATTCTCCTCCACCTTTAGGCCTGTCATCTGTCATCTGTACATCTTTAAAATGGGTTGAATACAGTGAATATAATGACGCATAATGTCCTCTTTAATGTCACATAATGTATAATCTATGTTCCATTACACTGCTTTATGTGTTTCCTTATACAGAGAAGGATCTATCAGTGGATGCACATGCACAAACCCAAACATATTATATTTATTATATTTATTACACCCTGATCTTCACGGACATACTACTCCGCCCACATTATCTTTAATATCACCATAGGTGTGATATTTCTCTCATTATTGTTCTGTGCGTAGAAGTGGGGTGAAAAATATCCACACACACACACACACACACACACACGTGACTCTAGTTTCTATTAAGGCCATCGAGTAAATTCACCGCTTTATTGCCCATGTAAAGGAAATTTGGTTTGGAGACAGGATTTGGAATAAAAACACAATTTGAAGGATCAAAACAATAAAAGACTTGACAAATCACCGCAACATATAACAGGACCCAGTTTATAAGACATAAGGCAGGTAGTAAAACGTAAAATGTTGATTGTCAGCGTTAAATACAAAGTACTCACAGAGACACTGGACGCTGCATCAGTTCATGCTTAACTTAACAGTGAGCAATGAGTTTGTGGATCTGTCAGCCTCCTGTTTGTGAATACTAGAAAGTTGTGAGTCTGACAGCTAAGAATACATCTTATTTATTGATAACCATTTAGTAAGGTGGGGCAGGTCTCTCATGTTTTTCTCAGATGATATCGTACACACCAATAGTCTGATTTTGATGGAGGTATGACGTCAAATGATCTGGAATTGATAATGAATGAAATTGTAATTTTGACATAATGTTTCTGTCATAGCACACAAAAAAACACTTTTTTGAGAAAACTGAAAGAGATTCTGGCCAGACAGAGTTTCAACTGCAACATGTGACTGTTTCACATTTATAAGCCGTAAATATCAATTAATAAATGGTTTATAACACACACTGAAATGTGGTCAAAAGGAGACATTTACTATTTGTCAAGAACTAAAACTCGTTTTATAAAGCATCTGTAACAGATAATGAATGACTATGAATATGTCTTTATATTTTACATTGATATGGAACATGAAGTATGCATTTATTTATTCTATTAGATTGATTATATTTATGTATCACATTCATTAATGAGACACTTATCATAATTACATTCATTAAGGAATAATTTATTTATCTATGAATATATATTTTTTTCACTTTTTGTGACGACTGAGAAAATTCCATCCGCTGATGAGAGCCATGAGGTGTGACTGAAAGCTCCGCAAAAATCTAGTAAGTGGACTTTGATTCGAGAATTTTTTAACTGAACTGAACCTTGAAGCTCAACGTGCCTCAATGAGTTTTGGACACATTTTGAAACTGTTTTGATATTTCTACGTGTGTAAACTGTTAATAAATGTGAATTAATCATTTGTTAATTGATAATACACCAGTAACAGATGCTTCATAGGAAGAGTTATAATTGCCGACATATACATTAATAAACACTTAAATATGCTTATAAATATATTATAGTGTGTTATAAACTGTTTATTAAGTGATAATATTATATAAATGAGGGGGTTTAAGTAAAGTGTTTCCACACTGGCGTCATGTTAAGATATAAAAAGCTCATTCTGTTTAATTGAACGGTAAAAATACCTTTCAAATAACTTCCTGTCGTAGGAACAAATACTGCTGCCGCTACTGCCCTAGGACTATTTTTAATTAATTATTAGTCAAAGTTACTATAGTTAACATTACTTTCTATTACTTATTTTATTCTTTATTCTTATTCTATTTTACACTTACACTTTACACACATTTTTTATTGCACATTTAAAGGAGCTAACGGTCACACATTTCACTATGATTATATCCAGTATGATTATATGTGACAAATAAAACTGAACTTGAACTAAGCTAAACTTGCTGTTTTGTGATGCCAAAACAAATTAAATTCTTGATGCCTAAATTCTCAACGAAAGCAACAGAAATTCTGTGAAGGCAGGACAGCTGTTCTTCTTATTGTGCTAACCATGCCAATTCATGAGTAGGCACTTTTAAAACATATTATTATAGATGGAAGCCATTTTGACTTAATCTATTGCTACAATTTTATTAAGACTGTTGAATGTATCCAGCAGGTTTTCAGGATGTTGTCCTTTGATGTTGCAGTTTTGTTTCTGGATACAAAAATAGACCAATAATGCAAATTTGCCTTTATTTCTATGTAGTATAAATCACACAAATTGTATCTTGCATTAGGGCTCAGTGAGATCATTTCTTAAGCTGTGTAGAGAATGACAGCTTCTTTTCATTCTCACCCACTCCTGGCCTTTATTCTGCTTGCTTTCCCTCTCATCTGTCTCCTCCTCCTCCTCTTCTTATCCTTTTCCTCCTCGCAAGCTGAAAAGAGACAGGAGGGAAGAGACGAGAAAAGAGGTATTAGAGCAAAAGACAGGAGAATAACATACAGAGGGGCAAAGATGTGACAGAAAATACAGAGAGATTAATTATGGGAAACTGTGGGATGAGAGGAAAAAGATATTGGACACCTGAGAGAAAGAGGTTTGATATGTTAACATACATGTACCTCATTCAAACCGCCTCACCTGCATGTGGTGGCTTTTAATTGTATCGAATATTGAGTACACTTAAAACAAAGACAAATTTGGCTTCTTCCTCCGTCTTTTTGTCTTCTGTTTTCTTCTCTTCTTCTCTTCCTCCACCCTGCTTCTGAATCTTCTCTAGGACCTCCTCTTCTTCTCCTGTCTTGCATGTCTCTCCTCTAGCTTCTCCCATCTTTCTCTGTCTAACCTTCCTGTTTTTCATCCCCTTGCTTTCCACTCTTCATCTTCTCTCTAGTCCAGCATTCTCTTCTTCCTCTTCCTCTCTCCCTCTCTCCTCCTCTTCTTCCTTCCCTCCCACTGGGCGATCCATTGCAGACATGCCTGTTCGGTGCTACAACCCATTTAAGGCCCTGCTCCCGGAGCCACCAGGTAATTGGAGCTGGAGTCAGGACCAGCACAGAGAACATGGGACAGGGGGGTCTTAAATATGTGTGTCTGTTGGTGCCTGCAGAGCCAAAGGAAAAGAGAGAAAACAGAATGAAAGAGCGAAAAAAAATAGAGAAAATATAAAGGTAGTGACATACACTGAGCGTGTGTGTTTGAGCATGTCAAGGCTGCCACAGTGCACCAACATGCTTTTCACATCAACCGCAGCATTCAGGAGAAGGAAGTTAAATGGAAAGAGGCAGGAAATGTCACACAATAGTCAGCTGCACACGGGAGTCTGGGGGAGAAAAACCACAGCAACAAGAAAGTGACTATAGACCCTTTCTGTGCCGACGTGATGATTACGTCACGGTGTTAGCTGGAGGCAAAACAAAAGAAAAGCTGGAGGCAAACATGAATCACCTCAGAGTAGTAGTCTACGTAACCTACTGGAAATGTCATCTTGCTGTGTTGTCGGGTGCCAGAATCAAAGTAATGGCTCCAAATTGAAATTTTTATCACATGCCAGCTGCCACTGCCAGTCACAAATATGGAAGACAACTATGTTTAAACGATAAGACGAAAGGATTGGACTGCGGCGATCATCTAAAATGCTTGTGTTCGTAGCGCACACTTCATATCAGGCACGGTTAAATAACGTATTGTCTGTTGTAGGTGTGGATAACGTTTTGTGTCTAAAGGTTTGTCATGCCCTAATCATGTGACTCTTCCAGTCTCTCTGTGTCTCTGTTGCAACCTGCTGATGACACTCTGTGACACTCTAAGCTCAGTGGCAACTTCCCTCTGAGAACATCCCGTTTGAAGCCTCGCAATGGCCAGGTACTGTTGATCGATTGTTAGGTGTCGTCTTGGTCTC
>NTHP01000229.1:338511-349041 GCA_003416845.1 Oplegnathus fasciatus | reverse complement strand
GGTTATAGTGCATTTGCATTCTGAAATTTCATCCGAAAGCCGAATATCCCTAACTTTTTGTGAGTAATGTATATAATGTAACCATGAAGTTGTGAAATAATTTAATAAAAATAGTTATTTCATCCTGCTTCTTTGTTGCAGTGTTAAAAAAAGACAAATTAATTCCAGCAGTTTTATCTCCTTTTTCCAAACTCAGTTTTTATTGAAAAAAATTAAATAAACATTTTCCCCCAATGGATGCTTTATTTCATAACGTCACCTTTCTTCACAATTTCTTTATCTGTCAAATAAAAGACTGTTGTTTTGGTCTGAACAGCCAAATCACATTTCATAATGTTGAATTGAGCTTTTAAATTGTATTGGATTATTTCACAATTTAATCAGTATATTACAAATTCGTCTGTACTGTATTCATATGATTGAACACTTTGGGTCTCCATAATAATTACTAAATTCTACTTTGAAGTGATTTATTCAATAGCTGTAATGAAGTAATTAATATGTTTTTTATTTTTATTTCTTAATTAGTATTGTATGAGAATGGGGAAAAACATCTCCATCAAAAAGTCATCCAGGTATGTCAATTATTTCAGTTTATTCATTTAGTTTATAACAGAATCCGAAAACAACACAATAATTTTATTTTATCCGTTATCTCGAGATCATAAGTAAATTTTCTAGTTATTTCAGAAATAACATTGATTGATATGTTTATTTAAGTGTCCTGCACCACATGGTGCCCAGTCTGTCAGGGCTTAAGAGACACTGAACAGCAACAACCAACAGGATGACCACATGACAAATCATATTATACAGATCCACAAATTCAAAAGGAGAGCATTTCAAAACACTCAATTTCCATTACAAAAAAGTCGTTTTACATTGGATACACCGTTCTCTGTCTTAGTTACCATGCATTTTCTATAAACCTTGCTAAGACAAAAATCTCCCCGTTAAAGAGCGAACCCAACATATTACCTTCAGACAACCAGAACAAATCAGGGTTCTTCAATGGAGTTTTTTCAAACAAATGATCAAGTCACTGTATGTGGGGCGATGGAACACAAAATTCATCCTCAACACCAAGAACACCAAGATCACAAAAAACACGGACCTAGCACATTCGTTACCCTTGGCAAGCTTCCCCTGCCCCCCTTTTTTTGTAATTAAAAGGCAGCTGTGTACAGAAGAGGATTAGGGCCACATGTGAAAAATCTATTTGAGTTCTGAGTTTAAAGTCAGAATTCTGACTTTATTCTCAGTTTCACAGCCGAACCATTTCACATCTCTGCTTTACAAAACATACTCCCGTCCCATGTCCCCTTCAATAGCCCACTTAGCAGTATATTTCTGCACCCCAAGAAAGCACCTCATGGCTCAACGATGGACAGCAGTACTCTCAGGGGCATCCTTAAAAAAGTTATTATCAAGAAAACAAAAACTGTTAAGGACAGATAACACGACAACCTTTTGTTTTCCAGTGAAAACAGAATATTTCTCCCGTTATAACAAAGTAACCAACTATATTATCCCAAGATAACAAAAAAATACTTGTGATCTTGAAGAAACAGGATAAAATAAAATTATTGCAACCATCTCAGCTTCCGTAGTTTACCACCACCCCTCTGCCAATTTAAGTTTTCCATCTAATTGCATGTCCTATTGTCTCTGGTTTGTGCAATTGGTGCTTTAACAATAACATTTGAAAGTTATTCTCCACTTTTGTGTTACAAATAAATATTTTTCTTAGAGGGATCATGCTCTCCACCACAGGGTTCACACTATTTAAGTCACCTGTTGGTGCTATTTACCTGTCAGGCTCTGCCTCTATACAGCTTCTTTAAGTTGGAAATGTTTGACACATATCAGCCACTATAATGTGAACTGCTTGTGCTTGACGTATGTGATATTTTATAAAAATCAAGGGCAACACACTTGAGCTCAGAGGAGTGGGAGTGCAATGTTACAACATATTTTAATGGAAAGACATTTTAACACATGCTACTTTTAATATATGTTCTGTTGAAAGTGTTGCAAAGATGCAGTAGCACTGTCACAGTGACAGGTTTGGTAATTGATAGAAAGACTTTTAGCTTTTGTTAACTGAAAAACAAAGTGTCAGAGCCTAACGCCGGGTGACTTAAAGACTATAGCGAAAAACTCTTTGGGAATCACTCACATAAACTTGAGTTAAAATGTTTCATGGGTAAAATACTGAAGTGTCACCAGGCTTAAACATTAAAACAGAGCTGCAGTCATTTTCTCTCCCACTTGTTTCTTTCCTGTCTTTCCTGTCACTTCCACTCTCTGCTCTCTTTTAAAGGGGACTGCAGACCATAATTAAGCAGCTCATAAGATACGCAAAAAGAATCTGACTCTCCTCTGTGAAACATTTTGTAATATATTGTGGATATGGCAGTCACAAGCTTGATATGAAGCCAGGATTGTCACTGCATTTACACATATAGATATACATATATATACAGTATAGTATATATACAGTAAAGACTAACACACTTGCCCTTTAAATTGGTTTAAATCAGAACTGACTCAGGATTCAGTGGTGCTGTGGTGCATTTACACCTGGAACGTATTTGGTCTACCCTGGTCTGTGAAGCCAGATGTGAAATTGCATTTTTCCATCGATGACAGGAACTCTAGTGTGTGCCGTACTTCCCTTTCAGATCCAGATTCATGTGAGAAGTTCAAATTCCACAGAGGGGGAAAAAAAATCCTTTTAACCACTCACAATAACACAACATAAGGACCAACAAACATAAATACGGTGATAACTCATCGAGACACTTCAGACATCACGTTCCCCCTCTCCTCCCCTTTTCTTTTTACTCTCCTCCTCCCTCATCTCCTCTCTAATGCGTCCTCTCTCCCTGTTCAGCACAGTAGGGGAGAGCTGCATTTGAAGCTCATTAAGTAAAGACCTACAGAGCTCTGTGGTGTGTGTGTGTGTGTGTTGTGACTGTCTGGTTTCTCCATACGCATTAACAATTTATGACACATAACTCCTTATATGTGTGTCTGCTGCAGGACATACAAACAGATACCAAGTGAAATTTATTATAAAGAACTAATTAATGATGCTGACATTTCAAAATAGTCAATTTCTGATTAATGATGAAAATTATTATTGGACAAATATGTATTTAAGTTTCTTTGGTGAAAGATTGATGAAGATTTCATTTTAGTTAAAACCATCTGTTTCAGACTTGTGCCTGCACCTAAATAACTAAAAGTGTAATCCTTCGGAAAGCCTCGTCTTAGCAGCATCACATTTAATTTGAGAAAAGACCACAGACGTATAACATTCAACACAATGCTCAGGCTGCGTTCACACTGACAATAGCACTGTGTCAAAAAGTGTGTCAACTTTTGCAACATATTGTAACATTTTCTGGCAACGCACTACTTTGGCCAATGAGTGCACGTGAACATCCCAGGTTAATTATTTTGTAACTCTACTGTTACTAGAGGTGTTCAGGTCATGAACAAAGAAATCTTTGATGCCAGGACCAAACTACACGATATCAGCCAGATAATGGCCAGATCCGACAGACGAGGGGCGTCAGGAGTGAAAGCGAGCATTAGGCGTGACAGTTGTTCGTTTTATCCTATGTGATGTGTTCTGGTGGAAGAAAACTGATGCAGCATCTGAGATGCCTCACTATGTCCCAACAAACAACCCTATATGGAGACATTTAAAAAAAAAAAAAATCTTTCTACAATATCTTACATAGTCGGGTGTGGTTAAAGCTAAGGAAAGATGGTGATTTTGACAAATAAACTATGATTAAGGTATGGTTAGGGTTAGTGACTGAAACGCTTGGTTAAAGCCCCTGAAAACTAGTAGTTTTCTATATCATTAAACAGTCATGACTAAATAAGCATCAATCAAAGAGTTTTTACTCAAAAAATGAAGAGTTTACCACTCAAAAACTCAGCTAATCTGCTTGTGTGGGTGTGGCCTGATTACTGAGTACTGCCCACTTCAAACCAGAGAGAAGAACACAAACAAAAACACAAATACAGAAAATATATATATACAGAAACTACAGAAGTGCAATAACCAAAACTGTTTTAACTTGGCCAGAAAATAGTTTTCTTGTAGGAGCCCGTCATTCACAGTAAGAAGCTGATTCAGAAAATAGGCCTTTAAGGCTAGGGAAAAATCATGGTCTGTGACGGGACATGAACTCTCATCTCCTGTATCAAAGTCTGACTCACTGTCCTACACCCTGACCTACACACCCTTACAATCTGCCTTGCAACCTAAAGGCTGCATTACTTCCTGTGTTCACACTGAACGTTGGTATTCGACGTAAATCATGAAGTTGTCGAATATGAATGTGATTTCTCTGACACTGGGCTGTGACAAAAGAACTGCCATGTCAGAGTTGTTTGGCCTTCTCTCACTTAGTTTGACAACTTCTGTCCCATGACGTGTACCAATAGGAGCACAGAGTACTCTTCTGCAAACAGCTGTAAACATGGCGAAGCAAAAGAGCATTGATGTCAGTTGGAGCAGTGAAGCTGGTTCCTGGTGTCTCCTTTTCTATTCATATATGTACGCATACAGCAAGTGGTGAAAAACAGTAAGCTGTGATCGGTTGGTCCAGTGTTTCTCAGCCTAGTCAAGGCAAGAGTTTATGACTCTATGATCGCCTAATCTGACACAGTGACTGTCTCAAAAGACAGCGGTGGAGGAAGTACTCAGATCCTTTACTTAAGTAAAAGTACTAATACCACACTGTAAAAAACTCTTATAAGTAAGTATGTAAGTATAATCAGGAAAATGTACTTTGATACAGTAAAGTATCAAAAGTAAAAGTACTCAGTGCAGAAAAATGTCCCTTGTGACTGTTGTATATTATTATATATTGTTTATTATATATTCTCTCATATTATTACTCATGCATTAATATAAAAACAGGATTTTACTGTACTGTTGGAGTTGGTTGAGCTGGAGCTAATTTTTAACTATTTTGTATCGGACTGCAACTAATGATTATTTTCATTATGGATTAACCTGCTGATTATTTTCTTGATTAATCAATTGATTGTTTGGTTTGTAAAAATTCTGAAATAGTAAGAAATGCCGTCACAAGCAGAGGCAAAGTGATGAAAGTCACAGTGCTTGTTTTGTCCAACCAATCTAACTACTGTATAAATGGAGGGAGTCTCTAGGGAGCCTTGAAATATTTTTGGCATGAAGAATGAAGCGATCAAAGTCGTTACCAATTAATTTTCTGTCAATCGACTGATTGATTAATCGACTAATCGTCTCAGCAGTACTTGTATAAACTGTAGGGTAGTTTAATTTATAACAACACATCATGTTTTATAAGCTCTTCATGTTTTGTGCAAAAATCTTGAGTCACTTGTAACTAAAGCTGTCAGATAAAAGTAGTGGAGTAGAAGTAGAAAGTGGCATGAAAAGAAAAGGCTCGAGTAAAGTACAAGTACCTGAAATTTGCATTTAAGCACAGTACTTGATGAAATGTATTTAGTTACATTCCACCACTGTGAAAAAAGGCAAAAATAACATGTAGTCTGACCCCGGCATAACAGGGAACAGTTTTGTACTGAAGTGAATGCAACAGTTCAGAGCAGTAGCAGACTGAACTTAGACAGAAGCAGTTACTTACTGTAGTGTGATTACTTTGCTTAAGAAACAGAGGAACGAAAAACTTGGGCCCGTGGTTATTTACTGTTTGCATGTACATTACCTCTAGTTGTAGTTCTACTGGGATGTTGGTTTAGTTTTTGCTTGTGCCAAAATAATTTGAAATCCACTTTCAGTATCAAATGATTAATGCCTTTTGCCTATACCACACATTAAGCTCTGTACCCTGTGGGCTTTATTTTAGGGGGGAAATCACAAGTGTGTAAGTATGCTCTTCACACTGAACATTACAAAGATTATGCAAAATTACACAGCAGACATGCACAGATGGAAAACATCTCGTAAACAGTGCAGGAAGAAAACACCACGGACACAACCATGGAATAAATGCTGGGGCAATAATTAATATCAAATTTACCACCACTGCAAAATCTCTGCAATTTATGCATGTAGATGTAGAGAAACGCAGTGGAGTAAAAGCTGACAATTTAATTTTCAACAGACGCCTGCAAAAAAATAGAAAGAAATACACAACATTTTTAAAGACTTTGAACTGCAAATGGCTGTGTGTAATGTGCTATCTGCAACTGAAGTGCAGTTAGATGTCTGCAGCTAAAATGAACACAACACCAACTGGAGATTCAGGCAGTACAGCGTCTGTCCATTCACACAGTTCCCTCTCATTTCTTTTATCCTGCTTTCTCTGCTTCATTCTCATATGAGGGTCTTTCTGCTTATGTGTGTGTTGTACTGCATGTGTGTGCATCTGTGTGCCCATCATTGTTCCTCTGTGTGTGTGTGTGTGTGTGTGTGTGTGTGTGTGTGTATAGCAGTGGGGAGGGGGCAGGTGAGAAGCTAAGCTGACAGAGATGGACCACTTCACTTACCTGAGACGACTGTTCCATCGCTAATGATGTTACGGACATCCGGGGGGCCAGTCACACACACACACACACATACACACACACACACACACACCTACACACACCTACAGTATATGCTCACCACCACTGCAGATGGCAGACAAATAAAGACAAATATGCACACACGTATGGCACCAAGATTAAGGTCTGTTATTAATAACTTAAAGCGACAAGGACTGCTCCACTTCAGAAGGCTGATTTACACTGTAATCACACTACACATACACGCATCACCATACCTGCAGCCACCTGCTGCGCATATATGAGGCAGAGAGAGGGTCAGGGAGAAAAGGGGGTAAAGGGTAGCTTAACACTTTGTATGCTAATGTGTTAGCAGGATGTACTTGAAGCATCTACTGGGACACAGATGAATTAACTGGGTGGCATTTTCAGTAGTTAAGGCGCAGGGTGCAAATCACCATCAAAAGTGCAGTGCCCAGTAATCGAGGGAGTGGCAGCGCACTTTTGTTAGGCTTTAGTGGTTGGAGGTGTGTGGTACACCTGGGATGCACTTGTTAACAGGGTGCAGGTGCAATTTTAAACAAGCACTCTCCCGCCATGACTGTTAGGACCCCCTGTAGGTTTGGGGGAGAGGGGAGTAACATCATTTTTTATTATTTCCAAATATGAACTGAATGTAGCAGTGACGTACTGACGGTCCGGTAAAGGAGAAGAGATTTTTAGAGATTTTCATTTACCATTTTTTACTAAAAAGAAACAAACATCTGAGAAATGCAAATTTATGGAGTTTCAGCAATGTGAAGAGGAGACAGATGTTTCAACTGTCTTATGATTTCTCATTGAACTGTGTCCCCCGTCTGCAACACACCTGCTAATTTGCACTGCATAAACTAAGGAACTGTAAAGACTGATGAATCGCAACCACAGTAGCACAGAAGTTTTTTTGTTGTTACTTTGTGACAGCCTCGTGCCGAGTGCACAAAATGCAATCAAGCTATCTGTTGGGCCTACATGTAGCTGCGGTTTGACAATACATGCCACTGCAATAAGGCATGTATTGTAACACCTTCTGCATGTAATCTTAAAAATTCTGTTGAGATTTAATACACTGCAGCGGTTTAATTACAACTAGGGTTGCAAATTTTGTGCATTTTCCTTAACCGATAGTTGAACATGTTAACAATCAATAATCGATTAATCATGAATAATTAATTAAGATATAAAACAAACATTTCTCAGTTTAAGCTTTATTTAAACAATTCTAGTGACACATTAGTTATGTGAAACATTAATTCATGAAGCACAAACAATTTAATCGAACAGAATATTAAAACAATAAGGCTCTCACTCAAAACGGCTGCTCTTGTCCGCCTGTCCTTATTCAACAAATGGCGCCGACAAACAAAACAATGTTAAATGGGGCGAAGTTACTGCCATTTCTAGACTAACAAGGCAGACCAAACAAAACCCATTTTTTAAAAGAAACATAAAGTGCTGTATAAAAGGAAAAATACTCCGAACTGCTCCACAATAAACTTAAATCCTGCTGGTTTGTATTTAAGAAAATGAGCATATCTACGTGGTCAGGGGTGAGTCGTGTGCGCAGTCTGTTCACTGTCCAGCTGCAGCTTTGTTGTGCCAGGTTTGTAGTTTTTCTAAACTACAAAGGTGAAGTACGCCCTCTTGTGGTATAAAAGTTAATATATGTGATCTCTGGAGAAATGGTAACCAAAACATACACTGTCGGTTAATACAGTTTTTAATTGGTTAAATTCTTAACGGCAATTAATCAATTAATGATTAATGATTAATGATTAATGATTAATGGCATAACAGCATTTTAGTTATTTCTGCTCACATTCATTTGTAGTCATGATAACAAACAGCAATGAAAGAAACTTGTGGAGATTCAAAAACAACTCATATCTGCTGCAGTGTGGACTGTTAGCTAATGCTATTTCACTAATAAAAACAATGTCCACTGTTAAAGTAGCTATGTACACTCAGTGAGTGGTAACCAGCACGTCTGCTAACTTATCTGCCTTTTTGAATTCCACGGTTTGACACTGTTTTCCAAAGATCAGACTGCAATTGTTTGTTCCAGCCAGTCTGTCAGCTGTGATTTTAGTATTTAGTAAATTGCTTGTTAGTTATTTAAATAATAACAAAACAATAGCCTAAGGAAAAAAAAAAAGTGAATCCGATGTCGCTGCAGTGATAACATCTCAAGCTCTCTGGTTCTGGTTAATGTCATAATTTCAATCTGTATAATCATAAAGACCATGACACAATGATGGGGGTGATCCCCCCATTACGCTGAATAATTAAATAATACTGCTACTCTTCTGCTTGTATTTATTAGGGTGAAATTATTATTGAAGTAAACATTTTTAATTCAACTTAATATATGTTGAACTTACTGTGATACATTTAGGTAGTATCTGGCTTTATTATTTTATTGAAGCAGCTGAGGGAGTACAGCCAAGATAAGTCAGAGCAGCAATTTGAAAAGTGTGGGGGTGGGACGTGAGCAAATATCACTTAAAAGACTATATAAAATATATAGTAAGTAAGGCCACAGTTTAAAGGTGGGTGGACTTTTCAGTACCCAATTGAAGTTAGCAAGAACACAGCAGCTTGCACTGAGTTTGTTGGCAAGCTGGCTTACATATGGGATGGTTGAGGTAGAGCACAACGACTAGGAGAGCCTATTTCATTTTAGAATCAGAATCAGAATCTGGTTTATTGCAGAGTAGGTTTACACATAATAAACATAGCAATAAAATACAAATAAAAAGCAAGTAAAAGACAAGCACTGCAACAATCAAGCAACATAAATAAAATATAAAAATCAACAATAAAAATATACAAAATATTATATAAAATATGTACAATATGTCGCTTTTTAAATGGAAGAGTACAGTTTTGTTCAGCAATGTGCAAGATACTGACCAGAGAATGTGCAAAAGTTCACAGTCTGAAGTTTAGAGAATATGTGCAATGTGCAGAGATGATAATCCAGAAGATGTGCGTTCATGTATGGGGTCATTATCTGAAGTACTGTTTTTACAGATTTAAGTTTTGTTTCATCAATGACTGTCTCAGGAAAAAGTATGTGTGTGTGTATGTGTGTGTGTGTGTGTGTGTGTGTGTGTGTGTGTGTGCGTTGCCCTGGCTACGGCCCTGGTGGTACTGCACCTGAAGTAGTTTGATAGTTGCCAAAAACACCAGAAGAAGAATAACTTGTAAATTTTAGTGACAACAATTAACGGTTAGCAACCAGCTAACAACAGACTGCAAAGTCACCAAAATACCAAACCAACCAGACCAATACTCACAGATAACCTGCCATCAAAAATAGAAGAAGGAAAACATTTAGTAGGTCAGTAACTGCTCCTCAGGCTCAGGCCTCTCTGAAACCTGAGTCTGACTGCTGAGGAGCACATTTTACAATCCAACAGGAAGTGTGGGTGCTATCTTAACCTCTAACCCTGTGGATGGAAAGTGGCTTCTCCTCCACGCTGCCTCCCCTGGAAGCTGCCTCGCCTGCTTTCTTACTCTCAGTCTCACTCTTTTCGCAGCCTCCTGTTTCATCTCACCATTTCACTCCCTGCCCTCCTGTGCTTTGATCTGCTCCCATTCCCCCATTTCTTTTCATCCCCCACAATGTTCGCACGTTCAGCTCCTGTTATTACTTTCTCTGTTTGTTTAACATTTTTTTCCCCGCTCACCTCCACCTCTCTCTCTCTCTCTCTCTCTCTCTCTCTCTCCTGCCTCCTCCACATTTTTTCCCCATCACCTGTCCTCTTTCTCCTCTTCACACGAACCCATCAGTGTGTTCAGACCCCTCCCTCTCAATCTCGTCTTCTCTCCTCCTCCTCCATTGCCGTATCCCCCTGTTCCTCACGGATTTCATATTTTCAAAGTCAAATAGCAGTCGCTGGCATGCCAAATAGGACCGGAGACACACGCGGGTCGGCTCTCGCAGGTTGCCATCTCACTTCAAAA
>NTHP01000229.1:318568-337037 GCA_003416845.1 Oplegnathus fasciatus | reverse complement strand
CACCATCGACGTATTTAACAATGGATTCAAACATGGCATACTATTCATTCCAATGAAAGCTGCTCCTACAGCTGCTTTGTACGTCCGTGCCTATAACACCTTTTTCAAAGTGTTTTTTTTTAATAATAGGTACAGCAAAAAGTCCTCATGGGTCTCGAGGACATCACGTGATTTGTGGTTCTACGCTAGGCCACTGCGTGCTGTCAGTTGAAAATATTTTGAATATTTTGTTGACCCATCCATCCACACTAATCTCCTCCGTACGCAAACTTTGTCGCTCTATAATAATGTAACCTGACTTCCTGCTTTGCTCCCATCATAATTACTACGGCTGCTAGATGGCTAAACATACTGTATGTCGCTTTGGGGGACTCCTTTTCACCACCTCAACCACTGAAATTTACAGTAGGTGTCACAGATCTGTATTGTACAATGCTGTTAAATTCGACAGTAATCTGCCCTGACCATGGAGCAGAAATTCATTATTTAGTGAGAAATGATTTTATACTTTGCATGTCCATCACTTCGACACAGTCACAGTCCTGAGGCAGAATATCACTCACCATCCTATTTCCATTCTTTGTGATCAGTCGCATCAATTTCCAAAAAAGCATGCAACCTAAACTCTTGTGCCAGCCAGCCATTGTATGTGCAGAGACTCAGTGACCTTTGACCCAACACTTACGACAGCTTGCAGTCATGCACACGTTTCCCATTTCAGTTTAGTAGCTGAGCCTTTATTCAGCAGGTGCACAGCGGTGAGAGTAACAGATTACTCTAAACTTTTAAAATGAAGAGGTGCAGCATTAATGGTGTTACTGTTCATGCATATACCTTTTCAGCCTGAACAAGCATCATTATTAAAAGAAAGTGTGACTGTATAGAGTACAGGCATGAAACCAATATATAGGTTTGCCAATATATTAATTAACATACATACTGGGCTAATATCTAAAATTTATATACCGTCTCCCACCACTATGATGGAAACAAGAATTTTACTAGATTTTCCTTGACATGCAACTTGCCAATCGATATTCATGAGTCTGTATGGGTCGAACACTATTGCATACAATTCAGCAACAAGCATTAGGTTGCTCAGGAGTCTGATGTTATTAAAATTCAAATTTTCAAAAACTTTTCACCTTTTGTTCTAATACACAAAAGAACTCTCTCAACCTCCATTGTGCAAATGATTGACAGAGTCATCTTTGATGTTTAAGCTGACTGAAAGAATGATAAGAAACAGAGACCATGAATTCAAACTGTAGACTTTGTTCGTACATTGTATCTGAGCAGGTCTAGTTAGCATCAATTGACTAAAAAACATACTGTAACTCAACAGATTACTTTACTACTGAACCTGTTAGCTAACCTTTGCACGTGAATTACATATAAATAATTAGCGTTTCAGTTTTCTAATTTAGTTGAAGGAGTCTGATTCTTGTCTACAACTCGTAATTTCAATGTCAGTTATTCTCCTGAGCTGAATTCAAGACAGTGTGGGATGTGTTTGGGGGTGTTTTACACATTTTTTAAAGTGCTACAATGGCTTCATCTCCATCTTCACTCCATCCTGCCTGTGTGTCTTTTAATCCTGTAGCGTGTGCCCCTAGCTTTAACCTTATTACCCTGCATACCCGGGGGACATGTAATGAAACAGTTCCCTCATTCAGGAGGTCAATTTGCTCGCCTTCCTTTATGAAGTCTAAAGTCTCCTTCATCCCATCGGCATACCTGCCTGTCTGATTCTCTTCCACTCTGGTTTTCCTTTAATTAGCCCATGTACTTGTGTGTATGTTGTAGAGTAATAGAGGGAGAGAATTCCTGTCTTGCTCTGACTTCACTGATTTTAGGTTTGATCTATCAGTAGCAATATTCCCTCTTTCTACTTCTTACATCTTAAAAAACCTAGCCTTGATGGTTTGACTGTTTGCCTGTGCACAGACAGATTGCTGCTCTGGTTTTCTGCCTCTGAAACAGGAAAATCAAGCATTACCAATTACAGAAGACACACACAGAGCATCGCAGGCCCCGAGCTGTCATCACATTCAATCCAACTGTCAAGGAATCAAAACAGATCAAATGCAGCAACACAAAGCAATGCAAAAAAAAAGCCTTTCACTTGGCAACGAGAAACAATTTGTTCCTCAGCAGCCTTCTATGAAACCACTATTGCAATCTGTTACATCACAATCAACACTTTCCCCTTTGGGTAATTGATCAGTCAATCAGTGATTAAATAAATGACATACAGTGGGTTCACTCCAGAAAGGTTGTTATCTGAAATGTCATCTGAAGCTTTTCACAGATTTATGGATTAATTCTGTCTCCAAAAGCAGTATAATACATAATAAATTTGAAGAAACAGTATTTCAGGGATTAAAATAGGTGAAATCTCATATTTGGAAAGAAACTTTAGATTGGAGTGCTTTTAGATGAGAACGCAAAAAACGAAAGCATTAATGAACCTTAAGTGCTGCAATTTTTCAAAACAATGCTTAGACACGTTTTCTGAAAGTACGGCTCATTTTCTTAAAACTCTAAACACAAATACAAAAACTCACACACAAAACCCAAAACTCCACAAATCTCTTGCAAAAGCAAACACTGCATTCAAAACAATGTTAGGTCTTCTCATAATGAAACTGTCTTCAAATGACACACACACACCATGAAATAAAGAGACATTTCTAAGAACCAATTGAACACTGATGTGCTCAGTGGAAACACTATGATGAGTGGAAAACACTACTATGATAATCTTATCAGTGGCCCTTTTGCATTTTTAGTGTTACACTACATACTGTACGTTCAGCAGCGTGTTGTTATGTTTTCATACTCAAATATAAAACACACAAAAAAGAATAGATTTTTTTTTATTCTGAAATACTGTATCTCAGCAAACACAGTTGGATTTTAAAGTGTTCTTCATATAGAACAAAAGTAAGCCTTCTGCATCTACTGTTAGGGAGAAAATTAGGCTGCATCCTGTCTTCTGTTTCGGTCTGGCCAAAGGACCTCGTCAACATCGCAGGCAATGTTCTCACTGACCAAGCAGCAGGGAAGTACCGCGTTTTACTCTGCTTGCTAATTGAACAGTTGTGCAACATGTGTTTGCCCATGTGAGGAGTCGGAGTGGATAGTAGGAAATTTAAGTTGAGCATTTTGAATTGCAGTGTGCTCCATGTGAACACAAGAAAGAAGATTGTCCCAAATGAAGACAATTGTGTGTAGTTTTTTGAAAAAAGTGTGGTTTAGAACTGCAATCTGAGTGTAAAGCAGGAAATGTGTTTGTATTTTAGCAGAATTGGTTCAGGGGTTTGGTAAATGAGTTACAGGTTGTGGTCATTGTGTCTCAAGTACCACTTTTAGTGTGTAAACAATTGAGAAAAACTGTAATAAATAATAATAATAATAATAATAATAATAATAATAATAATAATAATAATGTAGTGCAATTCTAAATTGCTCAATTGAAGAAAAAACGAGATTCCACAGCTACACAAGCGGCTCTGTGAGTCTGTAATTAGGCACTAAATGTTAACATCAACACGTTCACAATGACAATGCTAACAATGCAGATATTGTAATGTTTGTTTGTCTTCGCTTAGCTGAGTTATGCTAACATTTGCTTATTAGCATAAAAGAGGAAGTACAGCTGAGGCTGATGGGAACGTCATTGGACAAATTGATATTTGGACCTGATGATGGCGCTAGAGGAAAGGTTAAAGCATCACTAAAGTTATTACAGTTCAACCTGCAGGGAACATGAATGTCTGTACCACATTTTCAGTGTTCCTCTGTCTTACTCCATGTCTAAACTGGATGCGTTTCAGCAGCGTTTTTTATCCGTATCATTCATATTTGACCAATACAGCTGTCTACACAGGCAACACAGGTCTACATTGTGTAACTGAGACCTAAAGCATCTTTACCTGCCATGGAAAGCAGTCTCCCACCTTCACTGACGGGCAATATCGTGGTCCAGAGCTATCTTTGTTTAAACTGTTAGCTAGCCCCAAATTAGGTTTTGGTTGTGTTTCAGAAGCAGAGCATCTGTTCTCCAGCAGCCACATTACAGTTTAGAGTTGTTTTGACAACATTTATTGGGTTTCAATACATACAATATTGAAATAATGTGCAGCTTATTTAAATGTGGTAAATTCTTTGTGGCTGCATTTGATCATTTTAATGTTGGCTAGCAGAGTGGAGAAACCTGCTGCACCTGAGCTGCAAGTGGACATTGGCACACTGACCAGAATGGCAGCAGATCGTCTCCGGCAACCGTGACGGAGCCTGAACAAGACGCAGCTGCATCCAGTGGACACTGCGGGTACCGTTGTGAAGGTCCCATTTTATGTTGGGAGTGCAGTACGACATCGCAGACTTTCACTGATGCAGTTGATAGTATAATAAAGTTGCTGCACATATACAGTAATTTACTTACTCAAAAAGTGGATTTAGTGTTAAGTTAGGCCTGTGAATATTCTCATTCATCCAGGTCATAATTATCTCAAGGAATTTTCTTGAATTTTCCTTGAGATAGTGTTAAGTTAGTTTTAAAACACAGTCTCAAATCAGTGTCTTCAGTTTACACTCCCCCCATTGTTTCCTTGTGTTTGATACTTTCTCTCTAAATGAGAGGTGTCATTTAAAACTAATTAATGAAACATAATGATTATCTAATGTCACCTTCCTTTTCTTTTGATGGACAAAAGAACAGAAACAAAAGAAGCAAGTGACACTTGTAAGCCATAAAGCCTAATTGCCTTTTCTCTGCCTCAGAGGACGCACTAACTCTGCAGGAATTAGAAAAAAAACCCCATAAATACCATGCATGACGCCTTGACTATGTACATGTGTGTATACATTAAATTACATTATAACTGTGACACAACATGAGGGCTTAAATGTAAAGTTTGCTCATCATGACGGGTGTGTTGATTGGTAGGTCAATATGCCAACGAATGACAATCATCGTCTTAATTACCAGAGCATCAGTGAGACATCTAATCAATGCAGAGGGGGAGGGGTTTGGGAAAAGTACAAATGAGCTTTTAATGATGCTATGGACCCCTCAGAGAGTGAGAGAGAGGGAGAGGAAATTACAATAATCAAACACCTGATCTTTCCGATGGCTGATTCTGTTGCCTTCATCCGTCCCCCTCCCCCCGTCTCCACCTGTATCCTGTTCTTCTTTTAAAAAAAATCTCTTTTAGATCTTTCTCTCCTCTTCTCCCTTTCTGTCCTTTCTCCTTCCCATATCCGTGTCTTGTCCTCTGTGTGTGAAGAACAAAGAAGGACGTTGTCCAGCGGGTGATGAGAGAGCTGCTGAGGGTCAGCGTGATATTTGGGTGTGATATTTCCATCGCCGGTCTAAATGTCTGGTGTCAACCAATTTATTAGCCGGCAGCCAGAGAGAGAAAGAGTGAGCAATACAGACAGGCTGCAAAAGGGCTTGAAGGAGGATGAAAGAGGGTAGAAAGGTTTAGGTTCCTAAATAAGGTTTATATTCAATTTTCCAAAAGCAACCATGATGGATAGACTACAATATACATTCAGACACCACTCACAGAAAATAACAGGTGCTCCTAAATTGACCGTTCACTAATCTCAAACAAATAATCACCCATGTGCGTCCATGAAGAAAACATGACTAGCTTGTTCTTCTTAAGGGATAAGGGTTCAGGTTAGGGGTTAGGGTTAGTTTCTCATTCAAGCAAAAGCACATGGCTAATTATTATGCACAACGGCTTTATGTAGCATACTGCAGCAGCGATATTACAATGGTAGTGAGGGCTTAATCCCCTAAGAAGAACAAGCTATTCACATTTTCTTCATGGACGCACATGGGTGATTATTTGAATCAGCGAGTGATGTTGGTAAGTTCTTTCTAACTGCAGGAAGAGTGTGTATTTTCAGATAAATGGGCCATCAGAGCAATGGGAATTTGTTTTCGGCATAACGGGCTGTCGGACAGATGGACTATTGGGGTGTTGGACTAATGGGCCGTCGGAACAACGGCATGGCACCCTTACGAGAGCCCCACGCACAGCGCTTTAACATGTAGAGAAATCCAAAGCTTGAGAGGCCTGACCTGCCAAGTTATGGTTAGCTATGATTGGACGATCTCTGTTTAGGGGAGGGGTTTAGTGAACGGTCAGTTCAGCTTCATTTTACAGTTCAATAAAATATGTCAGTTTTGACCATTCAGTAGAATATGGGTATGTTTTAAAATAACTTTCATCTTAATGTAGACATCTTTATGGACGCCTTCCTCACTAAAATATTTAGATTATGGCCCATTTTAAATACACCCATAAGACTTAAATATGCCATTTATGGGGCCTTGAACCATTCAGCATCCAGCATTACACTTTTCCTCTCAGTGTGACAGTTACTGTATCATCCTGCCATCCTGCCACATTACCTGGCAGGTCTGGATGCTCCCACATTTGATTTTCTTCATATTTTAATCCAATGAAGCAGAGCCTTCCTTAGGCAGGGTTGCGCTTTGGTCGTAATTCTGCACAGTCAGTATGAAATGCCAGTGCGAATCAATGTAAGTGAAGCAGCGTGAAACTTTAATAGTGGATTAAAATGGTAAGTGTGACTGCATCCTGAACGTAATCTTATTGTCGAGATCTGCTTGCTGCTGCTGTTGTTCTGTGCTTCTATGTAGCTCGACATGATTCGTGAACTTATCGTAAGTGGCAATGCATTGATACAGTACCTTGTTGTGGCATTGCGTCATCATATTACTTTTGATGAACTGTGTTTCTTTGCATTTTGTTGTGTTGCATTTCATTGTTTAATAAACCACATGACAGCCATCATCTTCTTCCTGTTTAAACTGACATGACGGGCTGAGATCAGTGGCAGCAGCAGCAGGAATCAGATCTTTGTGCTCCTGTGACGAAGTCCTCCTGCACGTGTGAGACTGCGGAGAGAAGAGGCAGATAAGATTCGATTAGATGACACAGTAGTGGCAAAAGAAATCAGATTGAAACTTGATCTATTGCCAAGAACATGGAGTGCACTTTACATGTGTATTCTCAAAGAGACAGCAGTTCACGTAGTTCACAGAGTTAAATCGAACTGAAATTAAAATAGCTTTTTACTAAGGAATCAGTATATATAGACTTACTGTTTGTTTTAAAGGGATAGTTTGGATTTTTTGAAGTGGGGTTGCATGAGGCACTTCTCCATAGTCAGTGTCTTACCTACAGTAGATGGCAATCTGCACGCTCCCAGTTTGGAGAAGCAGTGTACCGGCACTGAAGCTAAGCAGTGTACTGCTGTGGACGGGCCCAGCAGTAAAAACCACCTAAAAAAAGGCCCACCAAAAAAATCCATATCAGTTTAAGTGTAAGCTATATTTTGAAGATTTTCACCGCTTTACCTTGCCATCAGACAGCCCTTTCCTTTGGCACTACATTTTCTCAACCGTAGAACGTCCGTATGCCTACGCATGCCGCGCAGCAAGGACGAAATGCTGTGCACTGTAGAGACAAGAGGATACCTTTATGAACCAGAGTATACAGAAGAAGAACTTTTGCAGATGGATAATGAACTGGGCTGAAAGTGAGAATAGGCGTAGGAATATGGAAGTCTGAAGGAGACTCTGTGTCACTGCTGGAAGGACAGAGAGTCTGGTGGAGCTTCGACAGCCACTAAAGAGACAGTAACCGTGGGTACCTTTGTTTACCTCGGCTACTACGAAAGGTTCTCCGGTGTACGTGTCTGTGGGGGAGTGCCAGTATGTGCTACCAGTATGGTCACGGTTAGGGAGGGGCTGAGCAATTTGGCTGAACTGAATTTCCAAATACAAGCAGACAGAAGCTAATTTTGAGCAGAAAAAGCAGTTTCTATACACAATATGTTGGAAAGGTAACCTGTATTGATATCATGTGCCAAAAAGAATCTAAGTGATTGTTTTGGGTTTCTGGGATTGAAAAGGTGCATTTTATACAACCTTTGTCTTGAGTCAGTGTTAGAAAAGAGAAACACAAGCTGCCTGTAAAGGGGCGAGGCAGAGCCGGACAGACAGAGGGAGGCAGTGCATCTTTCCCACCCTCATTTCAGCTCATCTAAATGGACAAGCTGTACTTTGAGCTGTTTAGTTAGGTAAACTTCTCAGGTACAGTCTATCCAGTCTCAATATGACATGTAAATCCCAGAGGTGGGTGGCAGACTGCGAGACAGGGGGGAGGGGGGAGAGAGGGAGAGGAGAGAGAGACAAAGAAAAACACAGAGAGGCAATGAGAGGGAGAGAAGTTGTCATGCATTCTTCTCATCTGTTTTTAATAAAAACCCTTCATCCTCAGAGATTCACTGCACCAGTAATCACCCTTCCTCATTTCTTCTGCCTTCACTTTTTCTCTCCATCTCTCAACTTTCACACTACTGTGACTTTATAACTACATAACTCTAAACAGTGAAAATGCATAACAGCGACAGCTCATATATGCACAGCAGATTTACACTGAGTCCAGCTGTCTGAAGTTGTTTATGATACGATTGTTGCCTTAAAGCAGCATGTTTTACTAAAATATTTGCTGTTCATTGAAAGATACATAAATACAGCTGTCTCTGACGTACAGGACACATTTTCAATATTTAGCTCAATTTAATGTCCACTTGTTTGCTCGTTGTGGCGCTTTCAACCCCATCACATGGTCTTCATCAGCAGATGGAGTTTGCTTAGGTGTCTTGGATCTGTGGATGTTCAAACTTTAAATGATCTGAGCATGTCCCGGACTTATCGTCTATGTTGGCTTAAAAGTTGAAGAAAAACACAATGGGCTTCATGTAATAACATTTTTGTACACTTTGTTCGTACAAGTGTTCCGAGTCGCACTGACCAAACTCTCTTAACTGGACAAACTTGTGGTAAATTGCTTGTTTTGACCTGATGAGCACCACGTGTTCGTGAGATCATTAGCACAGTCAAGGCCCCTAAATTGCTATAGGGCTGTTTGTTTGCAACTTTCATTCGTAAACATGTCACCAAGAGAAACAAACTTTATTTCACACCACAGAGCTTCACGTCCCACTGTTGAAAACCAGCAGACCAAAACAGAAGACATTTTGCAGTGTCAGTAATGGTATTAGGACCCAAAACAATGAATAATATCACTATGTATGACAGTGCCATGTTATCGCACCATGACAGAGCAGGGGCAGTCAAGGAGATGTGACAGTCAGGGAGATAAATAGATAATAAATAGATAGATAATAATACCATTAGGCTATAAGGTGATGTTCACAATCAGGTGTAACAGAGGATGTTCACCTGGAGCGACGTGCATAGAGACCCTGAGGCAGCTGAATTTTTCTAGCTAAAATATATATACTAGTAAAATCCTGTTTTCGGACCTCTCAGTAAATTGGTAAGCAGTGATGTGGGCTAAACCACTGATACGGTAAACAGATTATTCATTTTACAATAAGGTTTGTTTTATTTATCTTATATATGTTTGTGTGAGTGGTTCCTGCATGAAGCCCAATCTTTACCTGACATTAACCAAGTGTTTTAGTAGAAAAACGTTAACAATACACAGGAGACAAACTGCAGTATCTGCTGTCAAAGTCCTGTGCCTCTTCCTTAAGACTTCTATGCAGTAAAAGGCTGAAACCTGTTTCTCTGTCTACACCTATGTGAACTTGAATAGTGAATTTCGGGCATAATATTACAGTAATATCACGTCTAGTTCAGTTTCAGTGTTCCATAAAGAACTCGCTTCCCAACAGAAAGTTTTAATCAACCAATCCTGTTTGACGTGGAGAGAGAGGTTTGTGCCTCAGCTCCTTTGCAAGCCTCCTCCTATGAACTACCTACAGTAACACCCTTCTCTGTGTACATCTACTGCACCTTTGTGTGTATCTGCAGAAGAGTAATCTCTGCATGAAGCTGTCACACTGCCTGGATTGAAAAAAAAAAAAAAACTTTGCCAGTGAACGTCTTCCAGGCAGCAATTATGTTTCCTCCAAAACGCATTGGGCAAAACAAACAAGTAGAATAAACATGTTTTGTAGGAGGTAGCTTTGCCTAGGCAGCTACTTTACTGTGGTTATGTGCTCATCAACCACATTTCTCAGTCAGTGAGTTCAGTGACGCTTGCTGCCAGGACGCCACATGCTTGTTGCTAACTGCTGCACCTTGCCGTACACACCTGCATCTCCTCTGTCCTTCTGTTTTCTCTCCTCTCCCTCTCCCCTCCGTCCTCTCTGTCACTCTCTCTCTCTCCCTCCACTCGCTCTCTGCCTCTCCTGCGGCATGAAAACTTTATTGGATGCCAGCAGAGCCCTTGAGGGGAAACACTTTAAATGTCTCCGCAATTATACTTCTAATAATGGCTTCACACACATACACACGCGCGCACTGAGACACGCGTGCAGCCTGGGGCTGACAGTGACACAAAGGAAGTGGAAGTTACTCTGTCAGTCAGTAAGGCTATTAATCTCTGTCACCTGAAGCTGTGTGCGCGCACGTGTGTTTGTGTGTGTGTGTGTGTGTGCAAATGTGTGTGAATGAGAGCCAACAGTTGGCAGGAAACAGCTGTGTGTGTGTATGTGTGTTTATGTCCTGACCTAGACAATCAGTAGCTGGTTAACAGCAGGGAGCGGTTTAGTCAGCACATCACCTTGGATTTAACTTCCATCCATTGTTGTTTGTGTATATGTGTGAGAAAGACTATCTATCTATCTATCTATCTATCTATCTATCTATCTATCTATCTATCTATTATTTTCATATACAGTTTAGCCTCTTCATCATCTCAACATTGATTCCTTGTTCAGTGGGATGTTTACAGCTATGAGGCGCCATAATCACATTTGGATATACAGGGAGGGTAAGCAGGATTCTAAAAATGAGTGTGTGACTCTTTGAAGCAGCTCTAATGGATGTCCAAATTTCATCTCACACACTAAAGAAGCACAAATAAACTTGCTGCCTCGTCAGAAAGCTGTGAAAAACTCTCTTCAAAGCTGGAAATTGTTGTCCTGTTAAATCCTGATTCCTCACGCGCGCGCGTGTGTGTGTGTGTGTGTGTGTGTGGAATTTACACCTCCCCGGGCAAAAGAAAATGCGTTGCATTGTGGAGGCCAGGGGTGGAATTTATATATTAGATTTACTCCAATTACTTTAACTGAGCTGAGCATTTTTGTGTTAAAGTTTATCAACAGGATTTTTTCTATGAGGTGGTAATTATACTCTCCACTGAAGAGGCATTGATTTTCCTTTAATACATACTTTTCTAGGCTCTCTATCACATTATTTTAGAATCTGGGTCACCCCTGCACAAACAAGTGGAGAAAACACAGTTAACCAAATGCTTAAAATCATCCATTATAAAGAGTTGAAATCCCAAACCTCCTCCTCTTGCTAGCCTCTGCTTCTATTACTAGCGTCTGTAACAAAATGCGTTTTCTCTTTAAAGGTTTCATCAGTATCTTTGAGAAACTTAAACATGTCTCAGGGGTTTTCTGCCCATATTGTAAGCTAAATTGCCATTTACTGCTGAATAGTTAGATTTTAATACCTCATCATTTTAAGACAATTATGGTTGTTTTGCATTCAACAACTATAGCTCCTAGGCTGTAGTTGGGCAGATGACGAAGTTTACGTCACATGGACCTGGAAACCATGAATTGGCCTTAAGACAGCTTAGTATCATATTTTTGTGTTTTGTTTTTTGGGGCTTAAGATTTACCCCTGCTTTCAGTCATTGTGGCAATAGGCTAATCATCTCGTACCTGATCTCCTCACATCAGTGTGGGTAAGAAGGCAACAGAATCAACCCAACAGAACACCTAAAGGTCACTAATTACCAACTTATATTTACTCATAAGTTACATTTACTTTACTTATATTAACTTTTATATATGTTTGTTTTTTCTGTATGAAAACTGAAATGAAAAACATAATTTCTCGGCCTGGCGCAGTGACTTGTGAGTATGACATGTATTTATTTACTAATTTATTAAACGACAGAATTCACTAAAAATATGCTGGACACGTGGTAGAAAGTAGGGGAAGACATGATCATAGAGTCCCTGTTTGGGTTCCAACCCACAGCACAAATGAGCCAGCAGGAAGATCCACCTGAGTAGAATACTTTAGGTTTTTTCACTCCTGATGGAGATAAAGGAAACTTTGTCTCAGCTCTCTATCTGTTTTTCCTCATCTCTCCTCACTTGCTTCACCATGTTTCTCCCCGCCAGACCCTCATACTTTTCCTTCCCATCTTTCTCCATTGCTCCTCCACCTTCTTCCACCACCCTCGCCGCTTGTCCTCTGTCTTTGTTATTTTGTTTTTTTGGATCATCATTACGCCCTATCCATCTCTCTCTCGTCCACTGACCTTCTGCCTCCCCCTTCTTCCCTCCATCCATCCCTCTCTTCTCTCTGTTTGATGAGGAGAATGAGAGGAAAGAAAGCACCCTGACGCGAAAGATGCCAAATGTCTGGGTCACTCACACACTGAGAGCCCACCGCTGTGTGTGTGTGTGTGTGTGTGTGTGTGTGTGTGTGCGTGTGTGTGAGTGAGTGACAGTGGAACAGTAGGGAACTCAAATGAGGGAGTTGAAGTGTTTTTGTTAAACCCTCAAATGCATGCCTACACACACACAGACACGTGCACACACACACACAAACACAGTGTTGTATAACGGTATGAAAGCAGGGCCAACATCATGCTGGGTAAATCGTGGGTTCTGAGAGATGTGATCTTTCACAAGTCTCTGTTTCACTTCAGCTTACAGAAGCACTTCAGTCATACATACTGAAATGCAACCAAACAATAATGCTTTGTAGTGGAGCTCACAAAATTAGATTTTGAAAGAAAAGCACATTATATTATTATCTTATTGAGATAGTTCTATGTTGGCCCAGCATAATGTTATCATACATGGTGCTGTAAAATACCACTAAATGCCCAATCCTGTGGAATGGTTTTGCACTTGTGGCACTATCCTAGAATGATTTTATATTTAGTGTTGTCATTTCGCATGAAAGCCACATCTAAAATTGAGATTACAGTAAATATTTGTTCTTGACCTTGGAAAGTAGTTGACAAAACAATCTCATCACAAAGTCTAGTGCTTGGTAGCTTTCAGTTGTATCACAGGACTACAATTCCACGATACAATCTAAAGCTCCGGCTACTAAATGGACCTTGTGGTGAGTATGACATTTGTACGTATTTGCTGGTATTTGAATGATCAGGAACTTGTTGGCACTGAATCTATTTGGTGCAGGCAGAAGAAGCGTTCAGATTGTTTAAGCAAAAGTAGTACCTCAATGCAGAAATACTGCATTCAGAACTCCACTTGAGTAAAAGTACAGAAGTATTGTCAGAAAAATGTGCTTGAAGTGTCAAAAGAATGGCAGTCTGTGTTATTATTATATTATCATTATATATTATATATATATACATATTGTATTATTGCATAATTGTTACCAATACATTACTTTTCATTCAGATTTTTTATATTGTAATGATTATGCATTATGTCTCATATTTTATAAACTGATCACATATTTTGTGAGTAACTAGTAACTTTATCTGTGAGTAGCCTACAGAAGTAAAAATGTCATTCCATTGGCTTAGTGTAATATTGATACAAACAAAAAGTAGATCCTCAAGAGATGTGACGTGCTCCATTTCCTCTGACTGTGACCAGAGCCTGACCCAAAACGCAATGCTAAACTAGACAATACATATCCGTGAGCTACTGTTTCAGCTGGAGCTGTCAAACCTTTTCAGCATGTAAACACACTTCTGTCCTCTCACCTCTGTCACATTTGTTTTTTGTGTCCATGCAGACACGCACAGCATTTTGGCTACATTCTGATAAAAACATAGAACATGACAACAAGCGGTACTTGCAGTTACTACTGGGATCATATTATTCTGCCATTCTGGTAATTAGTGCATTTACACCAGTGGTCCTATAAGACCTCTCCCCAATACTGAGACAAAATTAGCTGTCTGCAGCTTTATTAACACATTTTAAGATTAGCTAGGACATTTTGGTGCCATTTAAAATAAATCCTAATGGTTCGATATAGTACTTTTGTTCCACCACTTTGGTTCAGATGTCTCAAAAACCACTGGATTGATTGCTCTACATGTTGTGCAGACATTCATCGTCTACAGAGGATGAAGCCTACTGACTTTGGTGATTCCCTGATTTTTCCTCTAGAGCCACCACAAGGTTCATATTTTAGTTTTTTAGTGAAATGTGTTGATGACAAACATTCATGTCCCACTCAGGATGAATTGTAAAAACGTTCATGATCCTTTAACCCTTCGGAGTCTTGGGCTATTTAGGCCGTTTGTGAATACTTTTGATTTTGCCTTTATATACCACATAAAAAAATGTTCACCATACCAGTGTTTGGTATCTTTTTTTTCAGCACAACATCACCTATATGACCTGACAAATTTTTCACTTTGACATACTGTATCAACATATTGGACCCAAAAACACACAAAAACATGAAATCGGATTTGGAGAATGATGGGTTTTCTTTACTAAAACAACACAAACATGCCCAATGAAGCATTTTAAAGGTTGCAAATGTAAATACAGGTTGCATATGTGAACATATAAAGGTAAAATTGAGATAAAATGAAGCTATATACAAGTATTCACAACAAAAAGCAGGAGTAGGCGTTTTTTTCTTTTTAGCTTTGCCACTCTACAAAACAGTTTATATACACAGTTAGACAGAGAGCTACATTACAGACTTTGCATTCCCAGAGTGTGAGGAGTTCCTAAANGTAAACTTGAGATAAATCCCTCCCCCACCTCTCTGAAATGTTTACCTCGTATCGCAGAATCAGCAGATTCGGGCATTTTTCGCCATTTCGTCATATCACAAAAAACGGCGAAGATATTGAAATACACGCAACGCCTGTCACACCCCATCTTGCATATTTTTATGCAAGATGCGTAAATATGATTTTTTTAATCAACTTTACGCGATGGTATCTCCGTTTTTACTTGGTCTATCAACATGAAACAACAACTGGAGAGAGTTTCAATCCAGCACTTTCGATAGAAGTTGACGGCGATGCGCTACGTGACTTCGTTTTTATGCTGCGACGGCGCGAACCCGTCATGTGATTTGATCACGCCGGCGTGATCGGTGACCTCAAAGGGTTAACTTCCTCTCATCAGGTAATCTTTTTTGTTTATACTAAACTTTGGTTCATGATCAAATTCCTGAAAAACAACTTTGTGTTTAGTGGTAATTATAAATATATAATAAATATTATACATGCTAAAAATCAGCATGTTAGTATTCTCATTGTGAGCATGTTAGCATGCTGACGTAGCTCAAAATACTGCTGTGCCTAAGTGCAGCCTCACAAAGCTGTTAGCACTGCTGCACACTCTCAGTCATGTTATGCCTCCGCGCCAGCCTTGGTCAGCATTATGTTTTCAGTTGTCAGTCCATCCGTCCGTCCGTCCTTCCCATTCTCGTGAACGCGATATGTCAGGAACACCTTGAGGGAATTTCTTCAAATGTGGCACAAACGTCTGTTTGGACTCAAGGATGAACTGATTAGAATTTGGTGGTCAAAGGTCAGTGTAACCTCACAAAAGACGTTTTTGGCCATAACTCAAGAATTCACACGCAAATTATGACAAAATTTCATACAAATGTCTAATAGGATAAAATGTTGAAGTAATGACATTTTGTACCCAAAAGGTCAAAGGTCAACTTCACTATGACATCATAATGTCGTTGAAAAACACTTTTTTTGGCCATTACTTATTCACTACATATATTAAATGAGTCTGGACAGACATGGATGTAAACTGCAACTTGACTGGTTGGCGGAGGCATACAACCACCAGGCGGTAATTCTAGTTTTAAAGATTTAATACTTAAAAACACATTCAAACAGGCCAACCCTAATAAGAGCCAGTAGACTGGATAATTCATGCATAAAACATGTGGTGGTGAAATCAGTCAGGAAGCTCTGTTTCATTCTTGCTCACACTCTGTTTTATTCCTCCACCTCCTACTCCAAGGACAGTTCACCTTATTGTCTGCAGCGCTAAATGAGTGATTGCCAAGCAGCTGTTGTCTGTGGAGGACCTGGAAACTGTTTCTGCACAAACAGTAATTACTCACACACTGACCACCGATAGTCAGTGAGCGGTGGACGGTGTGGGAGCAAGTGCAACACATGCTATCCAATGTCCAAGTATTAACACGCAAACAAGTGTCAATATGCTCTAATTGGCTGCTTTCCTGACAATAATACACACTGGACTGAGCTGACAGTGAAAGAGACAGAGTTATAAAGAGAGCTACACCATGTGTTTCTGTTGGTAGGTGTCCTTGCATACTAAAGCGATGGGGTTGTAGATAAATGTTGTTATCCACACAGCTCGCTTCTCTCATATATCTCTGTTAGTCCACAGCCAGCCATGACTGCACCAGACAAGGCCAAGCTCTCAGTCCGTGTGCCTCTATGTGTGTGCTACATGTGAATGTTTATGAGAATGGATGGGACGGGTGTGTTTTCTGCCTTTGAGTGGTTGTGGGCAACAGATAACTCATGAGATTTGCTGCTGCGCTGTGTGTGGTGAAGCTGTGTGTGTGTGTTTGTCAGTCTGTATGAAGCGTTGTTTAACCTGCAGATGCAGTACTTGAAATGCAGAGAGCTTCTAAGGTTCCACAGAAGTGCTGCAAAAATGTAGATGTTTATTTATAGTGTTATTTATTTTCATATCAAAGATTGTGTTTATGTCGTCGTCCATTTTTGTTTCTGGTCAGTGTCGACGGTGACAGCAGGCTGAAGTGTGACTAAACATGAAATATGTGTCTTACTTACTTTTAATGTTTTTCTTTTATCACACTACACGTCTTCTCTCATATTAATTCAGATTTCACCAGTTTGCTTTTTTCTGTATTTGCCCTACAAAGCTTTCACTACATGTAACATTTAGAGAACTGATTTTTCTGTATTATTTTTTCTAAACATTTGTTTAATGTTACTGTATATAGGTCACTTTATTCTAGCAGGTAGCAGTTTCTGCCTTTTTTTATGTTACGTGAATAGACTTTACTCAGGAATAACTGTCAATATGGTCACTCTCATGTAAAAATGCATGAATCTATGTCAAATACAGCACAGATACTCTGAGTTTACTGGGATTATAGCATTTATCCTGCGCCATAGTGAGAGAAAATATGTCTGAGTGTTTCAGGTTGTGCGTGTGTGTGTGTGTCCTACTGCAGCCGCCTATTAAATTTAAACACCGTTTTTATGACGGGCTTTGTAAAAACAGAATACAGGCAGGGCCACAATTTACCCCTTCCACTTAGCACTCTATCACGCTATCTCTGTATTTCCCCGCACTCATCCCTCTCTCCTCGTAAATCTATCTCTCGTTCTCTCCACTCAAAAGTCCATTATAGCCTCCTGCCTGCAGCTTTCTCTGTTTGTTATCTGTCCCACTCACATTATCTCTGCCTCTCCCTTCAACTCTCCTCTCTCTCTTCATTATATTGGTCAAATCAGACCTGATGTTCTTTCTCCTTAACTTTTTTTTTCGGTTCTACCCCTCTCTTTCTATTCGTCTCGCTGCTTGTGTGTCACCACTGCCTCTCATGGTCCAGCCACTTTCCTTGCCCACCTATTTTTGGCCCTATGCAGACAGTCTATGCAGATCTTCTGCATTCTCTATTATTTTAAACTTACTTTACTTTTCCCTTCTGGTACCTATAACCCCATTCCCACCTACCCCGGCTCTCCCCCCTCCCCTCTCTCTCCCTCTCCCTGGTTCTCCTCCCTGATGCTGCATGCACTTTATCACTTTTGGCAGTGCCAGCTTAAAAAAGAAGAGAATTTATGCAAATGCAGGGCTGAAAAATGAGTGTTCACCTCCGTTGCAATGTGTAGAGGAAAGTAGCGAAGCGCCTCATTACAATATTTTCTCTTTGTTGTGGATCCGCGGGATAATAATTAAGAATGATTTGTGATGTTGGAACGAAGCGGAGCCTCTTCTCCTCCCAGGAAATTCACCTAATACTTTAGTTACTATACATGTAGACAGACATGGAGATAGAGTCATAACCAGCAATCTGATTATAGAGCTATTTGACAGAGTCAGATGAGAGACAGGCCAGCTGGTTGCAGCGCAATGAGCTTTGTCAGTGTCTGCTGCTTTTTTCTACTGTTTTGCCTGATTGCTGGTGGTGAATGGGTATCTGAAGTTGAGAAAATAATCACACTGTGACACAGCATATATAGCAAACAAGGTACAGTGATGTATACAGAGTATTCTCATTTAATACAAATATTTAATAAAATGCCTTAAGACTGCTTTCAAACTGGTTTAGACTTCACCAACTTCTTTCTTCTCCTCTCCTCTCCTCTCCTCTCCTCTGCTCTCCTCTCAACAGCAGTTTTCAGGCTCTTATGGACGGATCCCC
>NTHP01000229.1:288569-318554 GCA_003416845.1 Oplegnathus fasciatus | reverse complement strand
CCCCCCCCGTGGGTTATCTGTCATCTCTCTGTTTGCTCTTTGTGACTTCCGAAACTGAAGCGGCATTGCTGAGGCCAAATATCAAATTGTCAAGGGTTAAAGACACAGAGGTCAGAGTGAGGATGTGTTCTCTTGGCACACACATACATACTTTCTGTTTGCACACAGCCAATATACTGATGGGTGACAGATTAAAGGAAAAACCTGAATAAATGAGTGGAATGCAGATGCTTCCATACAGGGCACGAGGGGTCACTGAATGGTTTGATGAGCATGAAATGATGTGAATCATATGCTATGGTCTTCACAGTCCACAGATTTCAACCTAATTGAACACCTATGGGAGATTTTGGACCGACGTGTTAGACAGCTCTCTCCACCACCATCAAAACACCAAATGAGGGAATATCTTTTGGAAGAATGGCGTTCAGTCCTCCTGTGGAGTTCAGAGAGAGACTTGTAGAATCTATGATAAGGAGCACTGAAGCTGTTCTGAAAGCTCAAGGTGGCCCAAAATCTTACTAAGATACTTTGGGGATGTGTACTAAGGATTTGTGGCCTTTTCTGAGGCTCTGAATAGTCAAATTGCAATTTACTAAAGGACTGCACCGAGGTTTTGTGCCGGTAAAATGAAAGAAAAGCGACACTTGCACGTCTCCTCCATGTGTCTTGCATGTTTGGGCTTATACAATATTTATTTTAAGGAACTCCTGTTTGGAGGTGCAAAATATAGGAGGTAGGAATGGAAATGTATACAAATAGCTGCTGCTCTTGATTTTGAGTCAAGTCTGTGGCACTGTGGCACATATAGAAGGAGAGATTTGCCCAGTCAAAACAGTGTGTGAGAGAGAGACAGTTGTTTCCGTCCAAATATGGCACAAATTTTAACCAAATTTCCAGAAAATCAGTAAAATAAAATGCAAATTAATGTGCGCTTCCATCCGCTACTGTTATGGGAATATTAGGAAGTGGATGCATGTTGTTGCAGCGTGCATAAAATAACAGATGAAAACCATGTAGAAAACCGGATGGAAATAGGACATCTATGTTTGTTTCATGTATTAATTTGAGGAAGGTTACAGTCTCTTCATCACTCCACACAGATCTGATGTTTTCATCTGCCACTGTTTTTCCGTCTCTTCAGTTGAGTGGAAGCTTCAGTGACAAATACAGTTAGTCACATGCTTCATGTACGTCATGATTTATCTCCAAGACTGTTTCCAATTATCACCCAGGTTTTTTAAGTGCAAATTGAAAATTTGCATAAAAACAGGTGGATGGAAAAACATTTAATGATGCAACATCTTAGCTTTCTATTTTTTTCTTATCTTTTATTCAGTCCTATTCAGTATCTTTGACCTATTTCTACATTTTTCTGTGGGTGTGGGGCTACAACTGCATTTAATTGTCTGCAACCTGTGAAATAGTGACAGAGAAAGAGACAAAGAGATAACTAGACACAAAAAGAAAAAAACTGTTGTAAAATGTCATCCTGACACAAACAATAATGCAGCCCCCCCTCTGGGCTAGTCACTAAAAAATACGTCATCCTGTTCCACGTGTGATTGCACCAGCACAGTTGGGCCAATCAGTGCAAAGATTCAGCAGTGAGATGTTTTTTTTTTCTAAAACTTTTAGCCACAGACTGTATATAAAGATGGATGACATGACAGCTCCCCAAAAGTGAAGCCAAAACATCTCGATCACCCCCTGGTGGCTGGCTGCAGTATAGGTCATAAATCCCACCTCCTCCATTTTAGCAGATGGGACATTGGCCAAACTAAAAAATCAAAGTACACATCAAATGAATTTTTCACAAATATGGTTTCTGTCATGTTAGGTAGTTCTTATCACGCTGATGTTTGTTCAAGTGTTCATTCTTCTGATAAGTTTGGTTTTAATTTGTTATTTGATGCTATAAAAAGGGGATGTGACATCATGATTGACAGCTGTCAATTACACCTGCTCTGAGTGAAGTAGTCGCGGAGGCACCTGCAGACTTCTTTTCGGGAATTGAATGTAGAGTAGGAACGTCGTGAGGAGATGTAACTTTAACTTTAGCAGGTGATTGTTACCTAGCAGTTATTAATTATTGATTACCGATCGAGTCGGACAGGTGTGTGGGCGGGACCTCGATACCGCGGCTCCTTCCCTGATCGCTACTGTGCAGACTCTGGTCCCAAATGACGTCGCCAGCGCAAGATGTCAGCGCCCATATCCGGGATACTTTGGCTTCACTTTTGTACAGTGGGAGGAAGTGGAGACGCGTCGTCCATCTTTATATACAGTCTATGGTTTTAGCAGAGAGCAGGGCAAACAGTGTGAGGTGTGATAACATGAACAAACCATTGGTGTAGCACAGAAACACATCAGGATTTGGTAGTACAATGCTTGCATACAATACATAGAGTTTTTCTCTCAGACACTGTGTGATGAACAGATGGATGGATGAACAAGTGAACAAACAGAGGTTGACTCATTTCCATTTTCTCTTCATCACGCAGGTTCTTACTCCACTTTTAACCATTTTAAAGCTATTATCAATTTTCACCTGCACATTTATACTTAAGACTGCCTCTAAACTCTGGCTAATTAAGATATAAAGTTTGAGTCCACACAAATACACACACTCATATGCACACACCTGTACATATAGAGATATGTGTGGCTGCCTGAATTCATTAATAAAGAGAATGACCGGGAGTGGGAGAGAGGTAGAGAGGGACAGACAAGACAGGACAGCACAGACAGGAAGGAAAAATAATAGCCAATTTAGCCTTGTCGTCTTAAAGCTACACCTTGGCATTTTGAATTTTGCCTGGTTATTTTTCTTCACCAGACACTTGTCATATTGTGCGGGGGGAAAAGTTTCACTTTCCCTAAAAATGGCTTGTTAGCATCAGTAGAATGCCACATTGAAACCAAAGGGGCACAGTAAGCGATCCCTTTAAAATCCTTAAAAAAGAGAAGCAGGAGGTGGAAGGAACGAGAGGAGGAGGAGGAGAAGGAAGAGACGGATGAAGAGGAGAGGAGGGTCACCGAGTGTGTCCTCGCTCCGTTTTTATTCCGTCGCTGCTCGATGTCCGCTGTGGCAGAAGAGGATAATGAGGAGAGAGGAAGGGAAGTATCAGAGAGGGATGAGGATGAAGAGAGTGAGGAAGGGAAAAAAACAACTGAGAGTAAAGGAAGGAGACAGAGAGTGTGAGCTGGATCGGGGGGGCAGATATTTTATATGAAGTGTGAGGAAGTGTGTGGAAGGAAAATATGAGAATACAAAACTGATTTTAACAGGTCAAAGAGATGGAGAGCAGATGGAGGCTCGTAGAAGTGAATGCAGTCAGTGGAGGTTCCTCACAATGACAGACAGGACAAGGATTTGTGTTTCGGATGTGTGTGTGTGTGTGTCATGTCTGCAAGATCAATCTTATTTATGTGCGTGTGTGAGACTATCGAATATGTGCTGAATGTGTGTGTGCTGAATGTCTGTTGCATGCCTTTTGTATGTTGGAATACATTTGTGTGTGTGTGTGTGTGTGTGTGTCTGCTTTTACACAACCCAGCATTTCAATTACAGGCTGAAAGCAGTCCTTTGTTTGGCGTACTGTTGAGGAGAGAGAAAGAAAGAGCGAAACATATAACTCTATTCAAACATTCAGTGGGAACGAAAGAGAAAGATTCAATTTTGTCCCTGTCTGTCTTGCATGAAGGACAAACTCTTTTCATTGGTGTTTAGAGGACACATACACATACACCACCTACCTACACCCATTCAAGCACATACACACATTAAACTCTTCCACCCATATGCCAGCTCATACAGCTCTGTATGTATACTGTTCCCAGTTGTAATGACAAATGTGAAACAGGGCCTTTTCTCTCTGTGGCGAATCTGCATGCTGCGGCTAAACTAATAACGAAGGCTGCAAACTCTATTCTACTGAAAGAAGAACTGGAACATAATTTGCACAACCACATTCTTTGGATATGAAAGTGTAACACCTTTACAAGAAAATCTCTCCATAATGTGCCACACCTGGAGCACTGGCACTATCAGGAACTGTAACATACCTTTAGGATTAATCAGGGGAATTAGGCACAATTCCAGCTGTGTTTATCCAGTTTGCAATGCTGCACGTTTCTTGCAGGCAACACATGAAAAAACGAAAATGTGACTGCTTCTAATTCTCCCACATCGTAACATAAGCATTGTATTAATTGTGAAAGAAAGAGAACAGAAAGAGGTGACTTTAGCATATGAGTTATTTGCAGCTGTTTGAACAAATTGAAGCTTCCTCTATTACCTTAAAGTTGTAATCTCTAAGATTTTCATTTCGTTGTCTTTCACGGCACTTATGGCAATAATCAGTAATTGCAGGTGTTTTTTTAGACCTTGCTTCATCGACCTTTTCTTTGTTTGTTCGGCTATAGTGACCGTGTACTCACAGCGTTAGCAGACACCGAGAACAATGGTACGCCGCTTCACACACAGGTGAGTTGAAGAGCGAGTCTGTTACGTTCAAAGCCTTGTTAAAAGCCTAACTGTGCGCCACTTGTGATTTTTCCAGGAAAGTTGCCACCGACACCCGGGTCGTAATACTGCAAATGCAAGGGCTTTCATCAGTGGGCCATAGGCTCAATCACCATTGTGTTGCATCATTCGGAGATAGATAGTGACTTAACAGATGTTTATTTAAATGAAAATTTTTGAGATTATATCTTTAAGAAACGGGCATGAGTAGGGGAAAAAGATGGCAGCGATTAGCATCTTGGGTAGTGTAGTAGCTATGGATTTTAGAGAAAGAAGAGTATACTGAAATATAAAGATATGATTCTATCGCATGTCTACAGAGTCTACAGCCATGCTAGCAGCTTTGTGAGGCTGTAGGTAGCGGGGTTTTTAGCTAAATGCTGAGATCAGCACGCTAACATGCTCATAATAATAATAGCAACGCTAACATGCTGATGCTTAGCATACATGTATAATGATTTCCATGTTCACCTTTAGTTAGTTAGTATGCTAACATTTTCTAATGAGCACAAGTACAACTGAGGATGATGGGAATGTAAGTTTTTCTACAGGCATTTTGACATGAACTAAAGTATTGGACAAAGTAAAATAATTTTGACCCTATGATGGTCCCAGATTAAAGGGACCCCTGAAGTTGTTACACTTCATCCTCTAGAGAACATGAATGTCTGTAACACATTTCATGGCAATCCATCCAGATGTCGAACATTTCATTCAAAACCATGGTGTCAACCTCATGGTGGTGCTAGAGGAAAAGTCAGAGGATCCCCAAAGTCGGTAGGATTCATCATCAGGGAACCATGAATGTCTGTAGAACGTTTTGTGCCAGTCCATCCAGTAGATGATGGGATATTTTACTGGATAATTGAAAACTTTGACTTTCTAGAGTCAGAGAATCACCAAAGTCATTAGGATTCATCCTTTAGACACTGTGGATATGTGTACCAAATTTCATGGCAGTCCACTGAAAATCAAAAATGTCAACCTCATGGTGACATTAGGGCAAAAGTCAGGGTATCAACAAAGTCAGTAGGCTTCATCCTCCGGGGACCACAAGACCCACAACTTTAGGAATGTGCGACATTGACTGAGTTGTGCAACAAACAGATATGACAGAGGAATAGAGGAAGACAGCTGCACACTTATAACTGCCGAAGAAGGAGATATGAAAGACATCACGTCAGTAGAATAGGTGAGCGTTTTCCTTTAGTTCCTCTAAGTATTGTAATCCACCAGAATAATAGGACCCTGACGCAGCGACAGGAAACTTCACAATGGTAAATTGCGAAATACCTCACATACAATCTATTGATTTATAAAGCATCTAACACCATCAGTGTGGAAACATCACTCCGCTCATCTAATGAACTTACAACCTCAGCACACAATTGCATGCAAGTACCTTTATCTGACTGTTTGTGCTGCTTTATTCGTGTGGCTTATTCAAGGAGAAAGTGAGAGCAGCGACTGAGCTGGTGCAGCAAGTGGACCAAAAAAATCAACTCAATTTTTACGTCAGGTTTTATTTAAACTCCCAGTTCTTGATGTGAATGTCTGTTTATTCCACTTACTGCCTGCAGTGTGATGTGAAATGAGTATAGATAGGTTGGGAATGAAAGAGAGAGGATATTCAGAGTGGCAGGGCAAACTCAAACACTAACCAAACTGATTCCCACACATTTTTTTGTGACTTTGAACAACGCAGTTCTGCCCTGGTAAGGCTCTGACCCTGGCACTCCTTACACTTTGTTGCTTGTATTGCTAATGATCATGAAATTTGAGCTTTTCTAGTACTTTAGCAATTGCTGTGGCATCAACAAATCACTACAATTTAAGCATAAGTCATTAAATAGTACAGAGTGACCACACTGATGTTCTCAGGGATTTTAGGGCAACAGGAGCACTTTCTCCTGACTCTGTCGTCTGTTAAATGACTAGAATCACAGATTATCTTTCAGGGTTTATTTTCATGTTGGTGTCTTCAAGTGACACCCTGTCACTGGGGTCACTATGTGTGCGTGTGTGTGTTTATTTTCATCCATCTTTGTGATCTGGAGGTGTCAGTAATACTTGTTGTCTTCATTTAACTCTGTCATCTGTCTGGCTTTTCTTGCAGTCATGAGGGATGGAGTGGGTGTGGGTGGATGTGGGTGCAAATAGACAAATATTTCTGAATCCGTGGGTCAAGTGGAATGCAAGGTGGTTTTTGTCACCAATGACAGAACTTTTAAGGTTTCATGAATAAGAATTTCAGCCAAATAATGTCCACTTTCAAGTTGTTTCATTGCACAATTATTTAACCAATTTACTGGAGGAATCTGACAAAGCTAACATTGTAACCGGCCAACCAAAGAGTGTCCTGAAAGTAATGAGAATGTACAGCCTGTGAGGCATGCATGCTGCCCACACTAACAAGTTTTTCCTGCCGAACTTGTCCAAAGATCCACATAGTCCTGTTATCAGTCATACATTATGCGTGCAGTTGCTTGTGGCGACGGCCTCAGCATCTCCTGATGTCTGAACAACGTCTGCACCAACCTGTCAAAATGTTTTTGAAAGCTACAGCCTCCACCATATGTGTGGCTCACAGCAGTTCACTGCAGGCTGGTCACTTGAGGAGATGACGCCCTACAGGAAGCACAAGTGAAGCCCTCCTCAGGTCTCAGCATAGGTGGTGTGAGGATCCTCAGTTGAAGGTTTGATTAATGCTCATGTAAATCTCAACCATTATCTATCTCTGGTACACTATGTAAAGCGGCAGACCATGCACGTATTTTGCATAAATTGGCAGTGTCAATAAAGTTGAGAACTGTTCAGAAAAATACTTTGAGATGATTACAGGGTCAAGAACTTGCTTTCGTATCCATGGAAACAAGTGAGGTTTGAAGTCTTGTCCCATACAGCGGCGGCCCAGTGCCCTCGCAGACATGATGATGGTGAGCACTTCAGACACGTCGTTCTATGTATAACTGAAGTCAGCGGAGGCTCAGTCCTCCGTGCAGAGGGTGGACATTTGGATTCAGCTACAGTGAGTAAACGAGTATCTGCAGTGCAAGCAAATCAAATTTGATTTCATTTGGAATGTAAGTTAGCCTTAATGAGGAGTAAGAAAAATAAAAAGACCACAGAGAGATGTGGAGAGAAATGGAGGAAAGGAGGGAGAACAGAAAACCAGGAGGTTTAAGTGGTGAGTGAACTCTAGATTTCATTTGATACACACTGTTCACCCACCTCCCCCCTGGGTATTGGGGGTAAACAACCACAACTTGTTGATCTGATGGTGTGGTTAGATTTGGTGGAGCGAGCATTGAGGGAGACAGTGTGAGAGAGTGCGGTCTGTGTCTGAGAGCGACCAGAGACTTGTGATGGTGGTTATGAATTACCATGTGTGCAGTAATTATTTGTACACTACAGCAGCAAGCTGGCGCAGAAAGCATGATGAATGCTTTACAATAAGACCAAAATAACTTTGGGCTGGAACAAAGTGTTCTCCAAGAAGCTGCACACCAAAAGTGAGAAACCAGAATGTGAACATTCAACGCAAGGGGACACAAGGTGCGGATGTGAGCTATGAGCCTTCTCAGTTTGCTGGTATTTCTATGCATATTCAAGACGAGCCTGCAGGTAGTTGTAGACAATGCAAGATGTCTACATCTGCATAATGGAAAGACAGCTATGGATCTTCCGAAGGTTTGGAATTGCATTGTTGCTTTCAAGCAACCTGTAAATCAACCTGATTTGGCCAAATTTCAAATCTGCGACCTTTTTGGATTTTGTTTTCTCCCAATATTAATCTAGGAAATTTCATCTCAATGACTAGTAACATAATGTTGTGTTGCATGAGTTGTTTTTTTTATTCTTTCAGTTTCTTCACCTCTTTTCTCACCTTTCATCTTACAGTGGTAGCCCTTAAAAGTGTCCCCCCATCACGAGAAAGCGGCATCTTCACCATCATGTTACTGTCATTGCTAATGTCTGTTCTTTCCCCCCAACAGGGCGACACAACAACAGGGGGAACTGGGGGATGATTTGAAGAATGACTTCACTTTGATACATTCTGTATTATCACAACGGAGATCCAGCTTTCCTCTGATATGTGCTCATGATGCGCTATGGTTACTGATACATTCTCTGTGAGTGTCTCTGCGATCACACAGTACATCTCTTGTCATTAACCTTCATTGTTTATTCTGTCAGATGACTTCATGATCATAAAATAGAGACTTGATGGATGTCTCAGTCAACAGTGCAGGACTTTAGATCTTTACTAAAATGACCTGAAAACATTGTTTTAACAGATAAACAGCCTTTTTTTCTAAATTTAACTGGTTTATGTGAACGTAGATGCAGTTAACCCATCAAACTGTTACAAGGTATCATTGTTCCCATAATGGCCCATCAGTTGATCCTCACAGGTGGTGGGGACGCCCAGCCACACTTAAATCCTCAACTGTGGACTGGCGTTGAAAATTTGACACATTTTAAGCATTTTATTTTTAAAATAGATGACTGAGAAATGAATCCCATTTTGTGTAACATGTTCCAACTCACTGCAATACATACATGGCCTGCACCAGAGGTGAAGTTTGCAATAAATAAATAAAAAGAATTCCTCCGTGGACAGAAGTTATCGAGCATCCAGAATCACTCCTCCAGTAGTTATGTACAGCTTGCTGCTGCATTGGCTGCAAATCATTATTTGACAATCCCGATACTGTCAGACAAAATCAGCATAAATACAATGACAACAGCTGTGTGATTGGCTGTATGGACATTTAAGATGAGTGATCACAGATGAATGTTTTGAATGGATTATGTTCACCTGTGTTTCCTCCTGCTCAGACCAACTCGTTGGCGGAGGATCACAGACCTCTCCGAAACCCAGCGCACTTCATGTACAGCTGGCAGTGTGGATACCTTCATTAATTATTTCAATATTTCAACAGACACCAGGATTTAGCGGTTACTGGCCTTGTGCACTTCTCCAAACCCCATTTTATATGTGTTCAATGATGAACGGACTGTTGAAGGACTTAATAAAGACTAATATTTTGCATATGGACTGGTTTTATTTTTTGGACTCATGCAGAGGAGGAGCAGAAGCACAAAGTTTAAATGTTTAGTTATCCTAAATTTATGTTTTGGAACCCGGGTGGGGGACAGAAACTATAAATATAAATATAAACATCAGATGATGTTATACCCTGGTGTGTACCTTATCATTAAACTACCAACATCTCATATCCAAGCATATTGGAGACTATGTGACTGTTTTTAGGCAGGTGTGGCCAATATCTTAGCTCTGTGTTTGGTCGCCACTAACTCCTGAGGGAAAAATCTGGCTCTTTAGGTGCCAAATGCTCCACTTAGCTAGAAGCTAACTGTATCTGTCTGCTATGAAAACGACACTATGAGAGTGATGAGAGTGACCCAAACAGTAAAAATCTAAATAATGAGCTGAAAGATGCTCAGGAAGGTCAATGGTCAGAATTAGCTACAGAGCAGCAGGTGGCAGGGACAGTAGCTCAAAAATACTTGTAGCCAACAGCACCTCTTTCGTACCTGTTTGAATCTGTCTGAACCATTTACCGTTGCTTCTGACACAACACTACTTCATCTGGGTTCACACAGAGGTGTCGGACTCTGAGAGGTGAGGAGCCTGCATGGGGTTTTCAGTGTTCTCACCTTTTTCTTCACTTTCTAATAAACAGGGAAATGAGACAAAACATCCAATAATTGCGGTAACACAACTACAGACAAAACACATCACAACAAACAACAAAAAACAGTTAATGAAAGAGATAAATGCAAATAAAGTAGTATTTAGCACTCTTTCTTGTTTGTTTTTCACAACTTCTTTTAGCATACAATGAGAATAGAAGTGAGGAAAGCTGTTATATTCACAGACTAAAACCCCAAGGTAAAAGTGTCAAAAAGGTTTTCTAAAGCTATTGCAGTGCATTGATGTGATGTGTCAATATAACGTAAAGGAAAAAATCAAATTCACAACAGACTGAAAGACCGTTAATGTACCCAGAGTCCATTTCAAAACTGGCAGAACTGTCTTTTTGTATCATGCACAATGAATCCATAGGCTTGGAGTAACCTACAAGACAACATCCATCGTTGCCACCATGTCAGTTATTAAATTTAGCATTCCGGGAGACCAGCTCAATAAAACCTTGAACACTGTGCAACCAAAGCTCCAGCAGTGGATGTGAGATGCACAGGTGAGGAAATCAAGGGAGATCTGGAATCTCAGCCAGAGTGATAATGAGGAAAAATAAATGTGCGATCAAATTTTCATTGGCAGTAAACCTGTTTTTAACCCCCACACCGTGAACAGAAACACACCTCTAAAATCTGTTTCTGATAATACCTGGCTGAGAAATATTTAGCACTGTAGTTGTAATAAAGTTATTTGCTATTTTAAAACTTTCAAGATAGATGCTGCAAAATCTGTGACGCTGCCCCTGCTTATAGATTTATAATTTATAATTATAATATATTATATATATTGTAATTTTCTAGAGTTAAAATTGTTTTGGTTATTTCACATGAGATGCTTGGTGTGTTTTTGTCTGGGCTCCTCATTGGTTTGAAGTGGGCGGGGCTCATTTGAACAATTCAATGTTGTGTAACTTCCATGAACTAATCACATCACATCTGAATAAGAATCTAATCTCTGGCAGTTGTGGGGTTGTTTACTCGTGTTACCAGGTGTGTGTATTGTGAACAGCTGATGTTGCCTGCTAACATTACCAGAAAACACTGCATCTGTAAAACACACACACAATATGAATTGCCTGATAAATCTAGCACCAACGAGCCAAACTAAACCATCCTCCTATTAGAGAGAGAGAGAGAGATGTGACTTTAGTGGGCAAAATATTTGTTGACTACTGAACATCATCCTCATATCCAAACACACTACGGGCCAATTCTCTGTGTTTTGAATATTCTGAGCAGGAGTGTAATGTATATTTTGCAGTACAGAAAAGGCAGGGTCTCGGCAGGCTGGTCAGCTAATTAAACGACTGCTTGGCCTCAGCGGCGGTTAATGCTGTTCAATTATGAATGAGAGAGATGGGGTGAAGAGGGCAGCACAATCAATGGGGTAGGAGGGGTGGAGGGATGGATGGAGGGATGGCGCAAAGATGGGATAAAAGGAATAAAAGCAAGGCAGGAGGAAGGGAGGAAATAAAGGGTGGATGGTAAGAGGAAACCAAAGAAGAAGAAAGGGGAAGTTTGAAATCAGAGACCAGAGAAGAAAGAAAGAAAAAGAGAGAGAAAGAAACCATTCTCTACAAACAAACACAAGCAGAGGTTCACACTTGATGTTGTGTCAGTGTTTTGCTGCTTTGAACTAGACAGTGGAGGGTCTAATTTAGTGTCAGTCTGGCTGAAACGGGCCCGTTGGCGACATGGCACCCAGTGCTTGTTTTGGTCTACCTGACAGCCAGAGGCACCTCTCTTTATCTCTCTCTCTTTCTCACCGTCTCTCTGTCTCTTGTCACATCTTTGTGCAGATATATGTTGTTTCTCTCTGCTGCCGTCACCTTCTTCTCTGTCTGTTGGTTCTGTCTCGGCTCACATTTTGTTGTCTCTCTTTCATTTCAATCTCTTTTAATCATTCTCTTTTGTTTCTCTCCATTTGACTCTACTGAATCACCTGCAGTCTGATAGAGTGTAATAACCTGAATAACCTCGAGTAACATATGGTGTGTTTACTGAGCCCGCCCTCCTAAGGTACTGTTGCTAGGCCTGTTGTGAATTTAGCAACTTTCTCACTAGATGTGGCAACTTTTAAGACGCCTTTGGAGACTTTTTTTCCCCTACAAAGTGTCTAGCGACAAACCTTGCGACTTTTTCGCCAATATTTGTCAGTGAATGTGCTATTGTGTGAAGAGAGCAGCAGCACATTCAGTCACCAGCCAGACAGAAACCTGAATGAGCTCCTAACGACCAATCACGGATCCCCATTGTTTATCCAGAGAACTCCTCCTTTGTTTTTGTTCTAAATCATTTAACTTGACTTGTTTACTCCAGGGTCTGGATCTTCTCGATTCACGACTCATCAGTTCTAGACAACAACCTACGTAAAAAAGTTTTTGAAATTAGAGGTAGATTTAGATTCATACTGATGAGACATTAACAGCTTGAAACATAATAATAGCAAATGATGAAGCTAGCTAGAGTCAATTAAAATTTAGTTAGATTATTTTTATTTTACTCTATCATTTAGAAATCTTGTAAATATGTACTCTACATAGTTACATTATGATGTGACGGTTATGCAAATAGGTTAGCGACGGCATTGTTCCGGCACTGCAGGGCGCAGCTAGTTAGTCCTAGTATTATACTAGTATTGTTTATAGAAACTTGATTAAAATGTTATGCGTTCTAACATGACCCTTGGATGGTTGATGATTACTGTAGAAAAACATACTTGGACAAGCAACAGATTTAGCTTAGATTTATGCTTTGGTCATATTTTGTGTTAGTTTGTGTTACATTTACAAGAGAAAAGGAGAACTCTTTCTTGTGCCCCTCGCTTATGGAAATAACGCTACTACTGTAGGTAGTACGCTAGTTAGCCAGGAATGCTAACGTTTGCAGCTTAAAAGTACTCTATGGAGTTTTTAACTGGTTATGAAACAGTCTCAATTTAATATCGATGCCTCTATATGACCTACATAAGCAAACGAGACCAACAGCGAGAAGATTGGCTATTTATATTAGTTTCTCATAGTTATTCTTAATGCCTGCCACCGGGTCGAATTTTTCCACGACATCAGACAAAACGGCGCTGGGGTTTGCTCTGGCTGAATTAGTGAGTTGCGTCAGCTGCTAACTGAAGGTCCGTCTCTGGAGCTGCCGCCCGCTCTCCTCCTGGAGAAGCAGTCTCCTTGCGGCGGGGAGTGAAGCGGAGGGAACATGTAACCTAACGTTAGGTGAAACACTACTGCCTTTGTCCACAGGGACCGCCAAAATCAACACAAAATGAAAAGTTCCATTGAGCTGCTTTAAGTCAGAGCAGATAAAAAGATAAAGTTGAATCACCATATTGCTCTTAATGTTTGTGGTTTTGGAAAGGTGATTAAAAAACATAACCACGATTTAAACTCTTTAAATGAGTATGGCTCTTACTACAGCCCCATGCACGCTGTTTCAGCATTGTGGAGAAATCCAAAGCTTGACAGACCTGCCGTGCCTAGTTACGGTTGCTAAGCTACGATTGGACAATCGCTGCTCAGGGGAGGGGTTTAGTAAGCGGTCAATCATGACTTGGTATGCAGAGACTGCAGCACAAATCCTTCCAGAAATAAAGAAAAAAGTGTCTCCTGGCTTTTTTCCTTTTCTTGAGTAGCAACCACATTTTAATAGAGACCAGAAAACATTATGTGGTTGTGATGTAAATTATATTCAAAACAAAAATACTATCATAATCATCACAATAAGAAGAAACAAGAAGTTGTTTGGGTGTTTTATCTGCATTTGTCTCTGTTTGCAGTTTGTCTCTGCCTCACTCTGTGTGTCCTCTTTTCTGTCTGACTTAATCTTTTCCTACATTCACATTATAATAAGAAAAGAAGAAAATAAAATAGAACAGAATATAGTACAGCTACTGATGTGGGCTTATGCTTAGTTGGTCACTGGTTTCCTCGAGTATTTCTCTTAAGGATAGAGACATATGTACACAATGCTGCATAAGTAGTATAGACACGTACGCACATATGTATAGACAAATGTGGACACACACACACACACACACACACAGAATTAAATCAGTGTAGAACTTGGCACTTGTGCCTCCCTGGCCCCCAACCTGCTGGCTGATTCAATTTTCTGGGCAGATCTGCCGACAGTGACCGCTAACATTCACCTTTAGATGGAGAGAGAGAGAGAGAGAAAGAGAGAGAGAGAGGAAGCAATGGGGATGGCAGGTTGGGAGAGGCAAGGAGAGGGTGAGAGAAAAGGTGACTGTTACTGCGTACTTTTAGAGTTAGAGGGGGTGTGTGACGAAGGTGAATGCCAATACTATTCCTAAAGGGAAGTGGACTGGGAAGTGAGTCTGCCAACGCTCAGCTTTACTCTGGAGAAAGAGAGTGTGAGGAGAGAGAGACTAAAGCGTGGTTCATGTCTTCTGTGTCGCTTCAAGGGAAAAATAAAAATTTAAACACTTAACACTTAGGAGCAAGTAGTGGTGATTTGTGGTACGTTTCCGGCTCCACTTTGTTGGTGGTGAATTCTTTTTATTCCTGTGGATAATGTGACCGGATATAGACAAAGTGACGTGTCAGATATTTCTCACACAGCTACAATGAGATTACCATAGATTTTCATATGAAAGCCATTACTCACATAATGGGTGAAATTACCTGTAGCCTCTTATAAAAGCGTACAATTCAGCATTTCCACAGCACTGATTCCATCAGTACAGCAGCGCAGTCATGTCATGCTCACCACTCTGCGCATATCTTTTTCACAGAAATGCTACTTCCATGCACCATTTCACTCCAGTCTGTCCTTTTCTTTTCATTTTTTCTCAATCAATGTTGCGCTAACATCAGTGACACTCAGCACTGTCTGCAGGTTTTTTCTCAGTAAAAGCCTTCCAATACAGGGAAGGCTTTTAATGTCAGAAATATGCAAGACGTAGCACTTGTTGTACTGCTGGAATTATTGCTATGGAAATGTTAATTATTCTGAATTTATTGAGACAAAAGGTAAATATGGGGGAATTTTTTTGTTTGCATTAGGAACAGGTGAAATTAGGGATAAAGATCTGTATCTAATGTAGGACTGTCCCAATTAAAGGTAAAGGTTCTCTCTGCCATTCAGATAAATAAAGGCCACTATTGTTGTATTTTACTGTAAATAGAATTTTAACAGCACAAAACACTCAATAAATGTCAGGTTTTGCTGTCAGACTCTCAGAAATGAGAAATGTGTTATTACAGGACATGATCAGTGCCCTGGCTAAGAACATATTACTACTAACACTATAAGTATAAGGCTTGCTTTAATACTGAAAAACATTCACACACTCATACTCATACTTGCTCCAAGTCTTTTAGTCACATATAAAAAAACCTATATTATTATAGAATATAGAATATATTATTATATTCTAGCAGAACATTTACCATGAAATCATGCGGCAGTAAGAATGTGAAAAACAATATGATTCATTTCATTTTATTGTTTATTCAACGGGGGCAATGCACGTTTATATAGATAACGCTAAAAGCTCATTTCCATCTGTAGTACCATGATCTTGTGCTGATAACCCAGAGCAGCCTGTGAATCATGCAGGCAGGAAAATACGAATTACTGTTGATACGGTAAGGTCACACTGATAGGTGTTGCATATGATTGACAGGCAAAGACATAAGCTTCTGAAATCTAATCGCAGAATGTAAGTGCTGAATGGTCTTTCAGCGTCTTCAAACCCGTCAAACTATCAAATTAAAAGTGAAAAGCATCTACGCTCTAAATGAAATGTATTTAAAAGGCTAATTTTTCCAGTCAGGAATATATTTTCTTTTATAAATTAGAAGCTAAATTGTATTCAATTACCATATTTGATTTCGCAGTTTTTTTCATCTAGATTATTTTTATATGTAGTACATGTGATTTTATTTAAAATAGTTATTCACAGTTTAATTACCAGCATCCACTTTTCAAAGGAGAGAGAAAGGAAGGGAAAAAATAGAAACACACACACACAGACCAACCACACCCAAGCTTCTGTGGCTGTGTGTGTTACATCTTTTGTGATAATCCAATATCTTTCCTCATGATAAGAGGTGATTGCAATCGTCTACACACACACACACACAGATTCCCCGTATGGCTTCCTCCTCTTCAAAGCCTTTGTCCCGCCATGTTCAAACTCTGCCATTAAAAGTGATCCTTTACGTAAGCTTCACAGAAACAAGGAGGAGCGCTGAGGAAAGGTACAGATGGAGAGATGTGAAGGAATCTGATCAGGGGTGAGGAGAGGAAGTGACGAAAGGAGAGAAGAAGGGATGGGAGGAGAGATGAGAAGAGAGGAGGAGCGGGGAGGGCAGCACTCTGATTCTGTTAATTGGAGGTTTTCTGGAAAAATTACCTGAATGCTGCAATTATATTCCCCAAGAGAGACTTTATTATAACACACATAGACACACAGATAGAGGCTTATGTAGCAGCATGACATTCCTACATGCACACATAAACACACTGTCTAATACACAAATATTTCCTTTCTATCTTTCAATCAATCCCACACATCCCATGATATTAAATTGTCCTACAATACATAACAGTTACCAGGCTGTCATATAAAACTGCAGAGGAAGGCTTCTTTCCAATGGACCACATGGATACACTTTTCTGAAGAGCTTTGCGTGTGAAAGCGGTTTGGACCACCTTGATTTTCAGACAGGTTTTGCACCCAATGTTCAACTAAATTCAACTTTGACCCTGAGATTCGCTCAGCTCTACAAGCCGCATCCATTTTCATTCTGCCAGACAGGAGGTGGCAATTTTATCAAGGCCAAATCTGACCGAGTTGTATAACTGTGCGTGTCGATCATAATGAAACAAAAAATGGCAATAAAGTCACAAATATCTGAGCGGAAAGCAGGTAAGAAAATTGAAATGGTTTCTTTGTGCATTTCACATTCTGATCAAGTTAAGCTTAGATACAGTAGGAGCCAGTAGTCAAATGATTCATCTGTTTAGTTAATCTTGTGTGGGCTCTTGATTGGCTGCTCAGCCAATCATTCATGAATCCCATTGTTTTGTTGTTGTTTAAGGACGCTGTCTTTTTTCTCCCATTTACCTGTATTAGATGGAGGTGGGATCAGGAGGAAGCTTGTGTTGAATTAGTGTGTATTGCAGGGCTGGGAATATGGAGTTAGTTTCAAAGTAAGAGCACGCAGTCTTTCTATGAGCTGTTTTTTTTAATAATCAGCGATAAGTAACGTGCATTAATTATTTTATTATGTTAATGTGACACAGTGAGTATTAGTGTGTGTTTATGTGTTTTATGTATACTATCTAGCACATACTTACGCATACATTTCAGTTTGAGTATGAAAGGCAGGAGGATGCTTGTGGCAACTTTCAGGTCAAAGCGGCTCACGCTGCTTCTTCAGTTGGCAGTTATCTAGTCACTGAGGGCCAGCCAACTCATATAATAAGATGTGAAGTGCTCTGTGACTTTTATCCACCTGAAAGAATATATGAAAAATATAAGTAAAAAATAGCTCAGAGAAAGACTGCGTGCTCTTACTTTGAATTTAATGTATTCACAGATTTTTTTTTATTTGTGGAATTTGTTTGTGTGTTTGTAGATCTGTTTTATATTTGCAAAATATTTTCGTGAGTTTACAAATCTTTTTTTCGTATTTGTGGAAGGTGTTTTATATTTACAGATTACACATTTATACACGGATCGTCAATCTGTTCACACAAATAATACTGAGACAAATCTAACTCCATACTGGTGGGGCGTCACACGTGCACCCTCTGTTGATCGAATGAATGTGAATCTGGGAAAATGGCTACAACAAAGTCTGAAAGACGAGCAGTCAGATGATCAGACAGGTCGTAAACACGCAAACAGTTTAGCCAGATTATCTAAACCTGTCGTTCTTAAAGTGTTTTTTGTCATGCCTGCTTTTAGACGCCAAAAAAAGGCTGATTGATTAATTGATTACGTTTTTTTAAATCAAACATTAAAATGATTGAGAAAACTAGGAGCTAAACAAGGCAAATTGAGTTTAATTAAAGTAACATTATCTAAATCATACCCTGCATTTGTGTACATGCATGCCAAATATAATAAAAAAAAGTTGCTTTTGAGTTTTAGACACAAAAAACACAACACTCCAATGGTACTGACAGTAAAAAAATCTGGTTTAAATCTTTAAACCATTTTATTTGGAGGTAAAACTGAAAGCGAGTGCACCCAAAATGTCCTTCATTGCACAGCAAACAACAACTATGGCAAGAACAGTAGGTCAGAGTTGAACCAGGAAGTTGGTCTGTAAAAATTTCGTTTTAGTTTGGCTAATCTGGGTTTTGTTTTACCTGTATGCTCGTGTGACCGCTTGTTTGTCCCATCAGACTTCTTTTAAGGAATGTCGCTGCATTCCCAGATCTCAGCAATTATTTTAGTGATTACAATGTTACCATTACTCATAGGATTGATGGCAAAAACTGTGAAAATAATAAACCAGAATAAGACCTAAGAGCTTCAACACAGAAATCTTGTCACTATTATATCTATAAAGACGATTTACACAACAGTTTATGTGCTGGACCTTTGCGCTCCACCTAATGCAAAACTATACGCTTTGTCATTTCTTAAAGGTGCACACACAGTGACAGATACAGTGAGAAAGGTAAAATGTATCAAAGAAGACAGGCAGTCAAACAGAAAGGGAAGCAGGAAGCCATGAGACAGACAAAATGATACATTGATAGACAGATAGAAAGACAGAGAGGCAGGTAGAGAGGAAAGCGCAGAAACAGAGGAGGTCACATATGCTCCCTTCCATAGACATAAGCCCTGATTAAATTGAGTGTGTAGTAGCTGGCCGCTCTTCAGGTGTGTGTGTGTGTACGCGCGGGCGAGAGTGTGAGTCCTGTAATATTGTCTGCAGTCCCATGGGCTGTAGCTGAGCAAACTCAATCAACTCCCACTCACCTCTGTGGCCCCCCCTACACTGTCAGGCCAGGAGTAGTCACTGGCCCAGCCTCTCCTCTGGCCTGAGAGAGAGAGAGAGAGAGAGAGAGAGGATGAGATGGTGTGTCTGCGAAAGTGAAAGTGCATCAATGTGTGCGGTGTAAGAGCGAGACCTTAGGAGATACACTGTGTACATGAGTATGCATTTGTGTGAGAGAGAGAGAGAGTGTGTGTGGGCACATGTTCAGGTGTGCCCTTGAAAGAATCAAAAGCCTCTGCAGATTGAATGCATCACTTTGAGAGACGAGGGTTCACGTGTGTTTAGCGTTCACGTGTATGTACGTGTGTGTGTGTGTGTGTGTGTGTGTGTGTGTGTACATAATGTATGTGTATTTGCTTTCTGTATGAGAACGTGTGCAGGTGACATGTCAGCACCATAAAATACGCACACACTGACCATTTTCTTCAACTTATTCTCATTGTTTAATTGCTATATCTCATCTTTTTGTGCACTCAGGTTTGCAAGAGTGTAGAAACACACACACACACACACACACACACACACCCTCAAGCGTCACTAACCTCTGGCCCCCGCCTGCACACCTGTCAATCAGCAACATCTGCCATGACAAGCCGTTGCCGTCGGAATGGAAGGTCTTCTTGCAAAGGGACAGACAGTGGTGCGCGGGGGCGGACGGTACTGGCGGAGACAACACCAATCAATCAGCTGATCAATCATAATTGGCTCATTTGCATATTTGCCACATATTCACAATCATCATTCATTTATGCTAATCTGGGGCAGGATATAGGCTCCAGGGATAGAGAGAGAGAGAGAGAGGGGGGGGTCAGAACTGAACCCGGACCTGTTGGTCGCTGAGAGATCAAATTAGAGCTTTATTTAGATTTATGCAGATGTTAACAGTAATGATATACAGCAGGCACAGCGCCCTTGTGTGTCAGTGAAGACATTAATGCATCTACAGCAGGAGCACTGAGACACACACTGTCTTACTGTTCAAATACTGTGTGCTTAAAATACAAGACTAACCTGTGAGCCTCATTTGTATTGCAACCTAAAGCAGGATTCATATATTCATGTTATTCCTAATTTTGGACTCGATAATGACACAGTCTTACATAGTCTGAAGAATTTGTCCTGCACTGCTCTCTCAGAGTCAGCGGTTGGTCTCACTGTCGAACAAGAACTTCGCTAAAACTACTGGACTTAGAGCACAACCTGGATTTAGTTTTCTTTTGTTGTCACATGTGAAAATCTAAATAATGACGAGTGAATGCAGCGTGACATTGTTCGAACATGATGATGCCGATGCCAGACAACCGCAGTAAAGCTCACTGGAAGTGAAGCCCAAAGCGCACAAGTGTTTCTGTGTGGGCAGGTACAAACTAGGCTTGACTGACATCTCCCTCACTTCTACCTGTTAAAGTGGGATGATGTCACAGAACTCTATTGGTCCACAGAGTTTTGTGACATCACGTAATCAAACTAACCATAATAGAGTACATACATACAGTAATGACATATTTTTGTAGGCCAACCTGGAAGTTACCATTGCTCTGGTTCCCTCGACAAAAAGCCGATGGGATTTTTCCACTGGATTTTGGATTATTGCAGAAAATGAGCTCTGTGGCAAACAAAGGTTTATGACACTTGAACGTGTTTTGTTCAGCAAGATAATCTCTACAAATGAAAACCACTTTTATGATTTTTGAAGTGTAAATGCGATCGCCAGAAGGAAAAAGCTAACGCTAGGCTATAAACGAACGACACCATGGTCGCATGTCTTCAGCGTCACCACCACTAAGCTTCCAACTTGTAATTTGATTTTGCGCGCTTACCTTTTCTACAAAAGCCTTCCCTCTTAGCGTGACCTGATCCACTGTAGCTAGTGGTCATGGGGTTAGTTAGTTAGAATAGTTTGCAAGAGCACGAGTTCGAAGCTGTAAAGGCGGACTAGTGAGTAGATGCGTTTCCATGTTCGGCATGATGCCGTTTAATGTCCCCGACAACCTCTGTAGTCTCATTTAGCCACTTGTTAGCAACCGCCTTTTTAAAGACACGTAAAAGCTTCAAAATTCACGAGTGGGGTATTTACTGACGTGTTTTATGTCGCAGAACTAAACGTGAAAATATCTTAAGCTTGTGTTAACCACACACCTTATTCATTATTGTTTATATTATATTTCAGGCATCTAACCAAAATCCCATTCAAAAAAGCCATTGACTAGCTTGGTGAGCTCTCAACCCCGTCAATAACTCGTTATTAAATGAAATGATGTACAATCCTGAGAACAAAATGCAAATGTTAGCGGTTAACTTACCAGTTACCGTACAGTAGTTCACCTACTAGCTTCCTGCGACGAGTCCCTACGCCACCCAGCTTCTACAACCACATACTTGGCAAGGACGCGCAAATGAATTTCAGGGTGCCACTTTCTGGAGTCATCAGGCCTCAACTGCACCAAGCTTTAACCTGATTAGAGCTCTAATCAGCCAGAGTAATACTCCCATTGTGGCGCTGCCTTTGACATCAGATTTAAGGCAAAAAAAAAGAACAATGTAATGATAGGTAGATGTAAGACAATAGAAAATTAAGTACGATTAAATGTACAGATGATGACGGACATGTATACGATGTATACAGGTGAGTATAAACAATATTACTGTGTACTACTGTAAATAGCCCTGAACAGTGGTGCAGTATGCAGATATTCACAGCGGCTGTCGCTACGCTATAAAAATGCTTCAGTGTGTGTTTAGATTTCATAGTGCTATTCTTACAATATGTGAGTCATGTGCAAATGTACAGGCTTGTGTACGTATATTCATTCATACATGGGTATGTGCATGCATGTCCATATTTGAATGCATATGCCATTTGACATGCAAGAGTGTGTGTGCTTGTCTAAGCTTCAGCAGTACTCACTGTCCAATACACGCTGAAAGGTTATTGGCTTCAAAACAGTTCAATATGTCAAATAAACACACAGCTCAGTGAGCAGCTGCAGAACAGAGTGAGAGGAGAGAGAGAGAGAGCAAGAGAAGGACAGAGATGAAAAGCCGTGAGAGGTAAAGAAAGATAGAGGCAAAGAGAGGGTGGGGGAGGGAGAGGAAAAACCTTTGGACAGAGAGGATGAGAATAAGAGATGACTGGAAATGGAAAGAGGAAAGACACGAGTCACACTGGGACAGATAAGAGAGAACAAAGACAGAGGCAGAGTATTTTTTTGAAATTTGGAGGATGAGTAGTTTGGTGTAGTGATTTACAATGATTGAAATGATAACATTTTTGTTTTATTACAGTCAAGACCCAGTCTCGACATAAAGTGACACATCTAAGTTCATCTGAGTGTCCTCATGAAATAGGGACATGGACATGCGTTAGCTCAGTAGCTAACAAGACGATAAGTACATACAGTTTATTTTCTGTACCATCAACTTCCATCTCATAACTGTCTACAAACCATGCCTCTTTTGTGGAGAAGTTTATACTTCGGCAAAGGAGGGTTTAATTAAAGTGGATAGTGGAACAATAGCTTCCTCCATTTTGGTCTGTCTGGCTCTCCGCTCCCTCAGAGGGGAATGGCGTGTATTTGCGTGTTAAATTCAATGATTTCATTGAAATTAAGTGATATCAATGCTGGCGTGACCGGGCCTTAATACTGAGTGATATAACGTATCAAATACACACATCTCTGTTACCATGTAAGCTTTTCCAAACCTTGTTACGGGTCTTGTTACTGGTGGGTCTAATCAAATAAAACACCCTAAAATGAGACTTTTCTCAAATCCCACAACACAATGTGACATCAAATGAACATGACTGCTCACACAGTCAGTGGATAACAAATATTAAGATCAACGTTTTTTTAGTTTTTTAATACCACATTATAAAAATACTCCACGATAAGTTAATATCCATCCATCCATTATCTTGCGGGGTAAATTAAAATCCTGCATTCAAAATCTTTCTTTAGTAAACCTACATGGATATATAAAAGTCGACCTGGGTTGCTGTCATAGCCAAGTGAATTCCTGTGTCGTGGCAGTCATCTAGAGGTGCGTGTCTGTGTGTGTGTGTGTGGGCAATATGCCTGTGGGTCAGTGTGTCAGAGTGATCAGAGTCTGTGTGACTCACACTGGTGTCTGTCAAGTCTCAGCGACACCCATAATACCACCCGTTTATCAGCGCTTTGATAAATGACAGCTTAACACCAAAGATGTCACCCAAATCAAAACAGAAGGATTAACGCTTTCTCTGAAATCAGAGGGGCAGAGTTTGTGACCAGGCAATCTTCAACACATAAACACACAAACAGAATTAAGGCTGCATTTACACCGCAAAACAAACTGTTAGACCCTGTTAGGTTTGTTATGTGGCTGTCTAAAGTGAGAACAAATGCATTATGTGTAATTTTGCTCTTCAGTCACTTGTGAGAACATCTCATCCACAAACACTTATCTGTCATTTGTTGCTATTTCGACAGATAGCATTTCCGTGTGTTTGACATACTGTGAAGACATTTTCTTTATATGATGTGAACAAACCCTGGGTGCACAAAAAAATGATTTTAAGGTGGTTATTGCTGTGATACAGATATAACATTTATTATAGGTTATTATATTAAGTAAATGGTTGAAGTTACACACCTATACAGGGATTCATTGTAAGAGAAAAGGTAAGGTAGACTGTATGAAAGAGAAACATAAAATCAGTCACTCAGCTGCAGGTGGAAGCCAGCATCTCTTGTCAACAAACACAGATGATGGATCCATTGAGAAGTGACCTTGGCTTTAATGGAGAGAAACAGTACGAAGAAGCAGGAAGGAGGTTGTCGTGGTTGTGTTTGTGAGGACTGAATACAATAGCGCTTTTAGTGTGGCTTCACGGAATTCCTATCCTTCCTCTGGAGGAGAGAAGATGTTATTGTCATTGGGCCAAAGTCATGTCAGTACTGTAAATATCGGGAAGCAAACCAACAACCTTTCAATTAGAAAGGCTTTCCTATACGGTTTAATTGTTAGCAAGAATTTTGTTACTACATCTATTCTCTCATGCAGTCCTTGTCTCTGTGTGTGTGTGTGTGTGTGAGTGGGTGGGTGGACACGCTGTACCCGTGTGTGAAAGCATGCAGAGAATCATAGGTCATGCACAGGGAGGATGAGTAAGCTTCCTGAGTGCAATTTGTGTGTGTGTCTGGCCAAGGACAGGGGAGCACGTTACAGTTATAGTGTCACAAAAAAACCTCACATTAATCTTTTCATGATTTTTCGCCAGCGTGGCTCTAGGGATGGCGATGTGGGCACTTTAGTCCAGACTCACATATCTCAACAACAATTGGATGGAGTGACACTTTGACCAGATTCCTGCAGAAATGACACCTCCCATCAGCCTCAGATGTACTTATGTGCGTTTTAGTGCTAATTAAAAACACTATTATGATAAATATGGGAAACATTATACCTGCTTAAAAGAAGCTAGCATAGGCCATCTTCATTGGACACATGCCACAGGTGTAAATAATAAAACTAATGATGGCTGAATACCATTTAGCTGCTTCAGTCTCAGGGTCCTGGTATTGTGCATGCTGACTCACTGTCACCCTGTCACGGCTTACTGGGACACTTGAACAGAACAGGGCCATCGTTAATGTCATTAGTAACACCTGTGCTGTTCCTACTACGACAAGTCAACATGTCTGCTGTGCCAATCAAAATATCATGTGAGCATCGTCACTGTGAGCAGGTTAGCAATGCTGATATTGGTATTTGCAAAGATATGTCCATTGCGCCTAAGTACAGCCTCACAGAGCGGTTAGCGTGGCTGTAGACTCTTGGTCTTGTTGTGTTTTCTGTCCAGTTAAATTATATGCTTTCTAACTGGTTGACAAAAATTCCACAGCTTGTTCACAGCCAATTACCTGAACTAAAAAAGCCAAAAAAACAGGATTTGTTTTTCTTACAATGACATTGAGATGAGACTACAGGTAAATGCACAATAAGTGCTAAGAATGTGGGCTAAATGCACATGCGTAGTTGTAGAATACAAGTGAAGTAATTCACTGGTGATACTAACTGCAGGTATATTGAGGGTACAAAATTGATTTGAGAGAATGAATTAAGTAATTAGAGTGTATATATTACTAATTAGCAATTTGAGAGCATTAATTATTCATTCAAAGAAATGATTTAACAAAATATTTACCCAAGATGTCTGCAGGGCTCTGGTAATATTCATAAATATAGCTGAACTGATTTTAAATGAATAAAACAGATTCAGTTCCTTGCAACACTTACTGTATGTTTGTTTACTAATGTGTCAAGGCGATCAATGACATCAGAAGGGGGCGCTGAAGAGCACAGGCAGATATGCACGAGACAGACAGAGGGAGAGTGCAGGGAGGAGCGCAGACAGGTTGATGTTGAGTGACCATCTGCTGAAGTTTTTCTCCTCTTCACCCGCGTTTGCCAATGAAATCATCTCACGCTCCCTCTCTGAGTCCCTCAGTCACACACACACACACACACACACAAACACAAACACAAACACACAATCTTATCTGTCTGTATCTTTAATCTTTCACCTCCTCTCTATCTGTCTGTCACTCCGTCTCTGTGAAAACACAGGCTGCGGAGTGCTAAGAAGAAAAGCATACAGTCGATCCCACTTGTGCTGTGACTCACATGCTCACCTACACATGACACGCTGTCAAAGCCACCATTCAAATGCACTGAACATTTCCTTGACCACTGAGCAAACAGCCTCATGCAGCCAAGGTTTAACATTCATGGTGATTTTGAGAGTGTCTGAGTGTGTGTCTCATCCGTTTAATATTCCATGAAGTCCAGTTATAACACCGCCATGGAGAATCATTGACACTTATTTATCAGGTATATGGGAGGTCCAAAATAGAGGAGGAGGCTATCACAGCCTGTTGTAGCAGTGTAAACTTCATTCAACCCTCGTCTGTTGAAGTATAAACTGCTCCACAAAAGAGGTTTGCAAACACTTACGAGACATGGTTCAATGGTGCAAATATGTTTTTGAATCAACTGTGTGAAATTATTGTCCTGTTAGTGACCGACCTAACGGGCTTGCTAGCTGACACTTAACGCTTGTTAACTGATGTAAGCTATAACTAATCAATAACTCTTTGTTGAATGAAATTATGTACAATCCTGAGTACAAAATGCCAAGGGGGAGTTAATGTCACAGTACAGAGAAAAATAAAGAGAAGCTTGGAGAGCTATTGTATTGACTGACTAGTGCTAGCATGTTCCCGGCTTGCGAGCATGTTAGCCAAAAAGCATTTTCCCCGTAGACCATTATAAAAGAGACGTTTGTAAAACTGTTGATGAGAACCTCGCAAGAACAAGGTCAGTTATTAGTCTTTTTATCTTGAATTTTTAATCCATGGGGGTTAAACTTTCTCAGAGCCTAATAAAAGTGATTTTTATTTGCCTGACATCTTCCCAATGTTAAGTCTACGGTCTGAGCGGGAACAAGTAGGAGGAGCCAGTGGAGGAAACACACATCTTTGAACAGACACAGGGGTTGCCAAAATACCATACTTAGGTGACATGATAACAACTGAACTATGTTCATGACAACTGACCAAACTCCACGTGCTGATGAAGGCCACAAGATGCGACTAAAAAGTTCTGGAAAATTTCCAGTATGTGCTACAACCAAGGTCCGTAATGAATCTTCAAGCTCCGTAATAATACTGTTTCAGCTGTTGCAGTCACATGTCCTCACACGTACAACACAAAGATGGATTTGTGTGTATGCATAATATCAGTGATCCATGTGAATGCCCATGTGTGTGTGTCATAGTGCAGATGTGTGTTTGTGTTCAGGCTATATGCCTGTGGGTCAGTGTGACACAGTGATCATGTCTGAATGATTAACGCTGGTTTCTGTCAACTCACATTAACTTCTTTAATACGGCATTTATCAGCCCTGCCACACTGGGTCACTGGTTCCCAATTAGTTGGAAACTGCACACCAGACACCATCCCTCAAATCGTGACTCATCTAATGAAAATGGAAAAAGTTGAGCTTATTGAAGCAAATCAATTAAGAGAACAAGTAGGGTTTTCTGTGATGGCGTTATGATCATTGCTGGTGTGTCACTGCAAAAGCAGTGACAATGAAAAAAGGCATTTATAATATTCACCGATATTAAGGCCCAGAATAGATGCTAACTGCGACTCCATTCAGGTGCTATTCCAGGTGTGAGCACTTTCCAGTAGGCCTATCCCAGCATGAAGTCGTTCGGCAACACTTTCCCCAATTAACTCCTATTATAAGGGGAAAAACACACATTTAGTTAGCTGTGTGTGTGAGCTTTGATTAAATTCTGTGAAACTCAGCTTCCACTGTTTCATTTTCTAAAAGGTACGAACTGAAGCACTGTAACCACAAATGACATGAACCCACATTTCAGGCTGAAATCTGTATGACCTCATTTCTTATGGCTGAATATGTAGAGCAGTCTAACATTTAATTTGTAGACCGACATCACCAAGTAACTAAGGATAAATGAAGAATGTTATCTTAAATAGTAATAGTTTAAGCAGTTAATGGTGGATTTAAAACGGGAAACTGTCAAAACAGTCGGCAGTATAATAAATGTTTATTGCTGTGTTGGTCAGCAAACAAAAATGGTAATGTAGTTATCTCACAGTCTAACTCAGAGAAAAGGGTTGTAGACGTAATGCTGTAGACTAGTTAGACGCAAAGCAGACGTAGTGATGTGAGCGCATGTCAGCGCTTATCTTAGCATAAGAGGACAGCCAGGAAACAAAGGAAACAGCCTGGCTCTGTCTGAAGGTAACAAAATCCACATACCACCACCTCCGAGGCTCAGTAATTAACACATTGTAAGTTGTTTGTTTAATCTGTACGAAAACCAAAATGAAAGTCTCTGCTGGCTGCCTGGCAACCTGACGATAAGACTCCAGGAAGTCTCAGCTTAGTCCAAGAAATAGTCCAATACGAAACCTGCCACAAAAGTCATTTTTACACTTTCGTTTTTTTGTATGGATAAAACGATAAAGATATAATGTGATAATTGTCATTATTTCCCAAAATGTCAAACTATTCCTTTAACGCACAGTTATACTCGCTTGTTGAGGTATCGCAATCTGCAGAAGTCAGAGAGGACCCTCCATTCACAGAATCTGATAAGCTTGTGAGCTCATATTTTCAGACCTGAATTTAAAGCGGTCGATTTAAAGCGTTATTAAGGAAATTGAAATTGAAAAGGTCCAGATTTATAAGGGCAATACACTCAAGTGCTTTGGTATATTATTTTGTATTTGTTCAAGGTATAATTTTTTACACAATTGGCAAAAATATTTGAGTAATTTTCTTATCTTTCTTATTTGTTTTTAAGTTGAACTGAAGTTTATTCGTACTTAAATCATATGTTAAGGTATATGTTGGACTCACCAAACAGTTTAATGGGAACAGAAATTAAATACATAAATGAACATTTAAATTACAAAAATTATGTATTTCTGCTAAGTGGAGGATGGCATTTAGCTGGGAATTCATAAAGGAACTGGAAGGTAAGAGTCAGTTATTTCATTTGTTTTCTCAGGTAAGAGCACCAACCTACAATTTAAAATACCTGGGGCCCCACCCGTAGTGCTACAACACCTTTTAGACTATAAACCCTGTCTAACAACATGAGCAGGGAGCTATACATTATAGAAAGGATATCTGATTATGTGAGGACAGGATGTTTGAAGAGAAAGAAATACATGTAATGTATGATTTTAATCACTAAACTTGATGGTTTTCTGACCTTCTTTTTACCATTTTCTCAGTGACTGTGACATACATCACTGCATATTTAAGCAAACGCATAACTAGTGAAACAAATAGATTATCAATGCAATGCTCTAGCTGACATAAGCAATGAAACATTGCTCGTATCAGTCCACTGCAATTTCTTCCTCCAATAGTCTGTCAGTATCAAATTGCACTGATGTGATGTGATATAAGCAGGGAGCCAGTGTCTCTCTCTAGATGTCTGCTTTTCCAATAAAGAAAAAAGACATGTGCAGAGTGGTTTTCTGTGGCTCCAAGCATATGGGCCTGCCAACAGAGGATGAGAGAGCGAGAGCAAGAGATTTTATATGTGAGTTTTATATGCAGGGAGAAAAAGAGGATAGCCAGACAGACAAAAATGAAGAGAGTACGAGAGTTGCCAAGATTAAGAAAGAGATACATTAAGAGTGGGAGAGGAGGAGAGAGAGAAGGGAATAGAAATGAAGACATAGTGAAAATGACAGATAAATGGGGAGAGAAAATAGAGACTGGTAATAATTAACAGAGGGACGAATTGGGCCTGCATAAAGAAAAGGATAAAAACAGAAAGATATAAAGATATAAACAGGGAGGACAGATCATTAGAAAAATACAGAAAGCGATAAAGAAACGTAAGAAAATCTGTAAACTAGAGGAGAGGCTAAATATGAGAGAGGACTGTAAATAAGTGTAACATGAAGAAAGATGGACAGGTAGAGGCAAAAAAGGAGGGTGAGGCAGGAAAGAGAGGAGAGAGGGGATGAGACAGTGAAAAATGACATACTTGACATTTACCTTCTATATTCTTCAGTAAACAAGAACAGGAGGGATGAACAGCAGAGAGACAGAGAGGGAAAAGGGTGTATGAATATGTGACTGTCACTAGTTGTATAAATATTGAATATATGCTGGACCCCAGAATCCATCCACTG
>NTHP01000229.1:242409-272915 GCA_003416845.1 Oplegnathus fasciatus | reverse complement strand
CTCGGATCTGCGCTGGTTTCTACGCTAGATTGATAAATGAGGGCCAATCTCTTTAGGACACTCCTTATCTCTTCGAACCATCCGGGGACAGAGGGACACACAATGACACACTATTCACTTATACATTTTTTAGGTTTAAAAAGAAACAGTTCGAGGGAAAACAGCTGTAACATCACTGTCACATTTCACATTTGTTTGCAGCAGCTATTTCCACGCCTGTACGTGGCGCAGGTTGGACTGAAACTGCAGGTCCAGATCTGCAGGTTTGATGACAGTGCCGTTCTGCAGTTGGATGTTATTGGCGGAACCTGGTTTCAGGTTCAACTCATCAATGACACTGTGTGTTCTTGTTCATTTAATAACTAACCTGGTGCTCACTAACCTTTGTTTGAGTTCCAATACATTTCCAACGCTCTTTTTCCCCCAAATTCCAAAACCTGTAAACATCCCTGTGTGTGACTGATGATGATCATTCTTCTGTATATAAAGTAACATGGGGGTGTAAGTATACACCAGCTCTTAACTACTGTGCATCTTTTTAAGTAAGCTGGTCCAAATTTTAATTACGCTGTTTGTTTTTTAAATTGTGCTGTTACACAGTGCCAACCTCACAACTTCAGACATTCAAGTTGTCTGACATGTAATGTTTAACACACACCGTTTCACTAGTAGGTGCGGCCAGTATGCTTCATCAGGAAACTCCCTCACCCACACCTTTAAATGTCGGATTATAGGGGAGCTGTGTCCGACCACTTCTGTATTTTTCCGAAACTGACATTTGCACCTACTTCAAGAAGCCAGGATGCCAGGGTTTGAACTTCTGTGCAACACTATGAATGCCTTCCAGGAGAGTCTGTCTGAAAATGTATGTATGTATGTATATTTAAATGTTATCACATCTCCCTCCTCATCTTTAGGCCAATTCTGCACTGGCTGTCCTCCACACGGCAGATAAGTGAACAGGATCCTCTCTTCCATCAAACCAACACTTCATCTGAGCATGGCTCTGGTTTTTTTTGTTGTATTTTTTTTACAGGACAAAATATACCTGCTAAACAATGCACTTAGTAGTAGTAGCTCTCACTCCACAGTTGCTAAAAGGTTGTTGTTAATTAGATGTAACATCAGTCCTTGGTTTTGAGCTGTAAAGCTTAAAAGATCAATAAAAACTGTTTGATCAATGTTTCGGGAAAAAAAATAGCATACTGTCGAAATCTAGTAACATTTGGTTAGCTAACCACAAACATTGTGGTCACGCTTACTGTAGCAGATGTAGCAAATGAACGGAGCAGAAAACTGTGAGTTGGGCCCGTCTGGTTAATATCTGTTCCACTTAATAAGGTTTATGTGCATTCATAATTTCAGTTAAGAAATTATCCCTCTGCTTTTTACATGTATATTTTTCTGAGGCTTGTTAGCAAAGTTATCAAAGGAACATGAGCTGCTGCTACAAAAATCACATCTCCACTAGATCCTGGAAGAAACATACTCTGTACTGTTAATGTGAAAGTCAACAATACATTTAAATTTTGATTGGATTACTTTATTGTCAGTAATCATTACTGGATGATGTGTTTGTGGTTTTCATGAAAAGGACAGCTTGCATTCAGCTCACCAACACATTTCAGGCTGCTGCTTGGTTAAGTGTGTTAGTGTGTTTTTAACATCTTTTCTCAGTTCAAAGACAACAAGGAAAGTAAAAGTAATTTACTGACCGTGTGATTTCCAAGCTTCAAAATGCATTCCACTGACGATGCGCATCATTGTGCATCCGTATATTTCTATAAGTCTATCTATGTATGCAAATGTGCATTTGTCTTAACGTGTGTGCGCGTAGACCCTTATGGATCCTTAAGGCACAATGTGTGTGTGTGTGTGTGTGCGTGGGCAGAGGTTAATTTAGCCCAGCAGTGAAGAGCCCTTGATAAAGAGCAGCCTGATCCCTGTTTAATTACCTTCCGTCTACATTTCATTGGCACACACTGGGTCATAGGTGTGTGTCTGTGTGCGTGTGATGAATGTAGGATTTGGCTCAGAGCAGGGACACACACGCACGCGCGACACACGACGGCACACTGAACACCTGTGTGAGCGAGTACTTGTCCGACATTTCTCCATGAATATTTGTGTCATAGACATACAAGCGGGTTTGACATATGAGGCTTTACTAAGTTTGTGTGTGAGTGTACGCAAGAGCCCGGTGACGTACGTGTGTGTGTGTGTGTGTGTGGGTGTGTGTGGGTGTGCGTGTGTGGGTGGGGGTCTCAGGCGGAATAGTACTCAGGTTGAAAGAGATGAGCTGAGGCATGTGGAGAAAGATGGTCAGCAGGTGGGAAACAAGAGCAAGTAAATGTTCAGGAATGAGAGTTTGAGAAGAAGACAAAGGTTCCAGAAAAGAGGGAGAAAGGAGGAAAAGTGAGAGAGAGGTGGTGAGTGACGACGGGGGCGTCCCTGCAGCGCTCACACACAGAGAGAATACTGTGATTGAACAATAATAAAACACACACAAATGTGGACGTCTGAACTCGCAAACATTCTTATTTTCTATTCATGTTGAGTCATCATGGTGGACGGCATGAAGAGGACAAACCTGCAAACTCTGTGTGTGTGCTTAATTTTATTTGAGCTGCACATTATGTGTAATCATTTAGAGATTTTTTTTTTCATGCAATGGAATCTCATATAATTTTTTCCTGCAGATGCACGCACGAACCCATATTCACGCGCTCAGAATTCACCTCAAAATGCTGAAAATAGTACACATATGCACGCAAATACAAGCATGTAAATTCTACTTTCAAATCAGCACAAACACACACGCCGCTCCTCATGACTGAGTGTGTCGCTGACGGCGGGACCAAAATAACGTTAATTTAATTAGGCCTAATAAAACGGCTGAGTGCAGCAATCAGCGACACATCACTGGGACGGGAAACGCTACCAGAATTAAATGATTGCGCGGGGATGTGTATTAAAAAGCTAATAACATAATTACACACACAACAGCTTGTCTTGTCATCGCTAAACAATGCTGGCAGAATGCTAATGGTCGTCCCATGCAGCTTTAATTTTCTCTCTCTCCAAGTCCTTTCTTTTTCTATCACTCTATTTCTTTGTACTCATTTGCTTCCTCATCTCTGTCTGCCACTGTAATACAGCTGATGATAAATACAGCTAACAGATAAAGGATCAATCGTTCACTGACACGACTACAGTTCTGTGAATGATTACACTCTTTTTCTAATCACAGTGTTGTAGAAACAAGGCAGCTGTAATTTGTATTTATGTCATGGTTGTTACAAAGTAGCAATTAATCTGGCAAATAATACAAATGAAATATAATCAATTGTTGAATTAAAATTAAATGAATAGATTTCATAGCCTGATAAGAATATTCACCGCAGTGAGGTAATAATCATTATTTATCATCAGCAGTATTGATTATTATTATTATTACTTCTCTGAAGCCAATTTATGCAGCATTTAAGATTTATACTTAAAGATCCCCTCCAGACATGTTTGTAAAAATACTCTGCTTGGAATGATAATTTGTGTCTGATATGATTTTTCCACAAAAAAGTTAGATTTAAAAATTGTTAAAATGGCATCTCCTCCTTCTGCCTCGTTGAAAAATCCAGAATCTATGAATATGCAAATATTGTTCATTTCAAAAGTTTAACTACTTGACACAAGACGTTTCCTACTTCACTGAAAAGTGGAAAAGTGTTTGTGCACTGGAGGTTTCAAGTTTCCACATCACACTTGTGTAAGTTTCATACTGGACTATGATTGGCTCAACCCAGCTGTGATGTCACTACGTACACGTCTTTACACTCAGATTTAAGTTGAGTTCAGAGAAACTTTCCCCCTTCAGTAGATGAATGTGAAAACAGCCTTCCAGTGCCAAACTCTGCACAAGCATCGTCCTGCACAGTGAAGCTCAAACATCCAAGTGAAGCAACAATAAGCAAAACACATTTTTGACAATCGGGGGGCTTTAATATAATCTAGTCAAATCCATTGTTTTAAAGGCCAGCAGTGCTGGTTTGTGTTTTCCTTCAGGCAGATTTTACTTCCTCTCATTTTGTTTTTGAAGTGTCACTTAAACTCTCACGGAAAGGATTTCTTATGATTTTGCTCAATATCTGACCCCAGTAAAAGTGTGAATCTTATCAGCGTACTGTAGCTCCTGATGATGAGAGCAGATATGCTGTTTTGCCAGAGTAACAATGTGTTCTCCCCCTGATGTGACAGTAATATCTTCATTAACAAAACGTCTGTATCTTACTTTTATAGAACCATGTTGGTGACTTCAGAGCTACATCCAGTAATATTTTGGTAATATCTTACTGCTGTTAAACAAAATGACCGCAGTACGTCAGCGGTGCTCTGTCTCTTAGATTTCTAAATCAGTTTCCTCCATTTGGTGAAAATGCTCCACACCTCCAGCTATTTCAAACCACACCCAAACTCTTGAACCACCCCCTGTGCATTTATCTGTGCGAGCACAGACTTATAGCGACCGAGCCGCAGGGGTGCCAGACTTGTTACCACTTACAAACTGTATTTCCCCTGAAGGTTCCTCTCATCAGTTTCACCAGACAAAAGAAAATTACATTTTTGTATATTGATTTTCTTTTGTTGGTCTTTCAAAAAAGTGATGTATATTACAGTGTTTTTTTAAAAATAATTATGCACTTTTAAAGACATTGCTTGCTGGATTAAGACCTCTTAAACCTTTTCACTGGTTGCTTAATGCTGAAGTCATGTTCTATCGTTTAATGAAAGTGCATTGACTTCACATATATAATTCTATGGGAATGTGCAGGGTCTATGTCTCTGTCATTGCCAGCCCTTTTTGTGTATTTCTTCGGCATTCACATGTGAATGGAGATGTTTAACATTTATTGAAAAGCCTGCATGTATTAAAATCAAAGGTTTTTCTTACTGTCTTCACTCTTCTTGTCTCTCTCTTCCCGTCAGCCGCTCTCTCCATCGCTTTCTCACTCTTTTTTTTTCCACCTCCTGCCTCCCTTTCTCTGTCCTTGAGCTGAAAATGGAGAGGTAGGCAGCAGTGAAAAGAGACAGATATTGGTTTGACACTCTGTAACATCTTTTTGTTTGCACCAAACTCATTCACCTGTGTGTGTGTGTGTGTGTGTGTTAGTAAATGGGTGTGTGAGCTTGTGCGTGAATGGGCATGTATCAGTGCATCTGTGTGTGTGTGTGTGTGTGTGTGTGTTGATGGAAAACTCAGTGAGCTGACTCAAGGCTGAAGCTGCTTACAAAACCGGTGAACTATCTGGCAGATTTTAATGAACATAAATGAACATGTGAACAACAGAGAGAGGGAAAAAAAGACACAGAATTGATATGGTGGGCTAACAGTTGCTAGGCAATTTCAGTAATCCTGATCGGTGGATGTAGTTTTTACTACGAGGAACCAAACCCATTTTCACTGCCTATAGAGTTATATTATTATTACTATAGATTTGTCTAATTTGTGTGTGTGCACAGACTATATGATACCTTCTATGATTGTACGAGTACATATAGCTCTTTGTAATCATATTAAATACAAGACACCTTGTCCTTTACAGATAAATATGTCCACGGCCCCTTCACTTAATAATGTCAAAATTTCAAATTATGCCACTTTCTGTTCAGAGTAACTCTCACACACGATGCTAAACCTTGGCCAGCTTGTTTTTCCACTGTTTCTTTTAACAGAATTATCTGTATGAGTATTTCCAGCCCGAGCATAGGCCATGTTGCAGACTGTCAGTAAAGTGATTCTCAGCTTGCCTGCTCAATTTAAGTGGTTTCCTCTCACAGCATGAAACAGTACAGAACACATCCAGAAGAACGTCAGCAGAATTTTTTAATAGAATGGTTTGTTATAGGCAGAGCACCATGTTCCGGGACCTCTGGACCAGTGGTTACCAAGCTTTTTTGTCTGATGTATCCCCACAGCTGTGTCAGATGAGCTCAAGTGCCCCTTCATCAACAGCACTGGTGTTGTTTAACATTACGAATTATATAAAAGTTGACAAAACAATGATCCTGTCGATGTTTTGTCGTTTTGTTCAGATTTGCATCCACACCACACCACCACTTCTTTGCTCACTTGATAACTAGTTTACACGCATCCTAAATCACAGCACATGGCGTTAAGGTTTACAGGGAACTCCACCAATTTCACACATCAAGGAGTACTACTGCCTACAATATGTGGGAAAAAAATGTATGAAGCCTTTTGTGTCTCCAGAGGGAGCGAATTGCCTTAAGTGATGTCACTTGAGTCAGCGTTGGTTGGGACTGAAGTTTGAAATGAAAGAAATGTGGTGTCAGGGCTGGTGTGTGCGGGGTAACTGGGATAGGATCATGTGTTTTCACTGAAACAAGAATTAAATGTACACACCATAGGTAATCTAGGTAATCTTGTGGCTGGCTTGCTCACAACCTGGCTGATCATCGACACGCCAGTCGCTTCAACTAAGTCCCGTTGAATTTAGTTGGACTTTAGTCGCCAAGTCCAACTCTTTCCATCTGTTACTGGACCTGTCTCACCTCCCTCCGTCTCCCTGTGTCATCATGTAGAGCTACTTCTCTATCTTCACACTGTTTTACCCCAGAAGACAGATGAGACATTAGTGCTCTCCCAGGACACACACACACTCACACGCACACTCTCGTTGATAACACTTTAGACAGCAAACTCGCTCAAACTGCTCTCACTGGACACATCTGGTTGTCCCGGAAACTGAAAGTACGTTTTTGAACACACACACGCACAGTTAAAAGAGCCACACATACAATCACACTTTGTTCTTAGTATCCCCACACCCTCCATCTGTTTTAATGCGCAGCCATTGGACACAGTCATAAGGTTGTTGCAACACACACACACACACACACACACACACACACTAGGAACTCTGGCACATCTCTTTTCAGCCAATCACAGTGATTTATAGCAACCACATCACTCTCTCCTAAAGTTCCCTCTGTGTCTCTCTCATTCTCTTTTCTACACTTTCTCTCTGTTGAACCAGTTTCCCATCAGTTTACCTCCCGTCCACCAATCTTTCTTTCTAAATCACCATCCCCAAATCTCCCTTACATCTCCCTCTCTCTCTCTCTGCCCTCTATCCATCTCCCTCCTGTCTCCCCCCCTTCTCGCTGTTCTCCCAGTTGGTTATTAATGGTTTTAATTTACAGAGAGGAAGGACCTTGGTGCCCACAGAGGCATCCCCTCTGCCCCCAGTGTGTATTTGCGTGTGTGAGAGAGAGGAAAAGGAGAGAGACCCCCTGCTCGTCCCTGTGTAACCAAGCAGCAATAACGCTTTGTCTTCTTTAACTGTGCTGCTCCTTCAAGGTAGCCCACATCCTTCTCCCTTCATCTTCACCCTCAGCTCGTTCTCTCTCTCCATTGCTCTTAACGATCTCTTTTGCATTCCTTGACCTGTCTTTTTCCTTGTGTTTCTCATTTTCTTCCGTCCCATCTTCCTTCGCAGATGTCTCCATGTTACCTTCATGCAACAGCTTGTTGTGACCACCTGCCCTGGGTGTCGGTGCTTCCCCTGTGGGCTGGTTAGTTGACAAGGTTGCTTGTTATCATTTCTGGTACCATCTTTGTTGCTGGGTAACCATTGATGCGGTGTTGTTTGCAACATACGTCCAAGAGATCAATTGTCAAATAGAGTTCAGCACTGCTATGTGTTTTTCCACCCTGTGTGTCTGAAGCTATCGCCGTGGTTCACAGGGCTTCTCTGGGAAAAACCTGCCAGATGCTGGATGTTCAGAACTGCAGATCGAAACAGGATATAGTGGGTTCAGTCACTGCGGTGTTATCAACTGATGAGAGACAGCACATCAGCCATTAAAAAATATTGAAATGTTGCAAATTATTGCTGTAAATCTTCCCCCGGGTGCTAGAGTGAGATTCATATGTAGGTTCTGCTACATACTAGACCTTCAAACAAGCCAGATAGCAGTCTAAATGTTCTTGGAATGAATACAGCTGCTTTACATACAGTACATGAGCTTGATAAGAACTTTTGCCAACAATGGTGAATCAAACAACAAAAGAAAAAAAATGAATAGCCAGAATACCCACAGACAAAAATGAAACAGATCTGAAGAAGCAAGGCAAATGATTTTTTTTTATTATGATTATACATAAACATGGTCGTGGTTGCAAACATTGGAAGGCCCTCGACCATATACATTCATCACTGTTATGTTTTTGCACTTCACCAGATGTTTCCTACATTTTAGTTCTCCCCTCCTCGTTAGCATTGGGACCATTTGTGTGTTTCCAGCTGCGTTGATACATTTTTGTTTTCACCTACTTTTAGGTTCTCATTTTTTGTTTGCTATTTATGGTTAGCCTAACCATTTCCTAAACATAATATTAAAGTACTTCAAAGATTCTGCACACCCACACGGGTGTTTGAAATTACTGTGACTGATTAGACCTCTAGTCAGGCTCAAGCTGGGTGGAGCTATGCTGGGAAATGTCTTATGTCACGAAACTCTATGTACCAGTAAGAGTGCCTTACTGACGCTTGTTATGTGGAAACCCATTTAAATGGAGTCCAGGCTGCATATGAGACAACAGGTATGAAGTGAAATCTCTATCAGCTGATAATCAATCAGCTGCAGGTGGTGGAGATAATGTGGTGAACTTAATTTGATCTTTTCACGGCTTTTAAGCGTTGGCAGAGACTCTACACAGTCTTGAGGAGAGGTCTAATCAGGCAGCAAGTGAAAACGCCTGTGTGGCTGGACTACGGGTGTGATCCTGAAGTCATCACTGTATCTGGGTACATCTGGGTCTCTTTCAGCCAGTAAAACTAGAAGACTAAGCCGTCTAAGAACCCAGAAGAGGCAGATTCATAGTGCTTTGGCTGCACAGGGTGCTGTGGTGGGATGAGGGGAAAAAAGGCGATTTTTTAAATAAAGATAATTTGTGCAAAAAGAAGTGCTGAATTCCAGTGTACTGTTTCAACATTTCAGTCATGGACCTTGGTCAGTCATCAAATTCACAAATAAATGAAATAACAACATCATTCTACTAACAACGCACTCCAGCAACCAATCAAAATAAGTCAAATCACAAACACCTGAGACAATTACAATGTCAATAATGGATAAAAAAAATCTTAAAACTAGACAAAATATATTTGAAGATTAATAGAATACAATGAAAAATTTAAATTGAAAAAAAAAAGGAAATAGAGAAAACTACATGGGCAATGCAAAATGCTTATTCAAATATGAGATAGATAACTGGTTCGAATGTTGTGGTTTTAAATTGTCAATCTGATGCTTGATGAAGGTCAATGACCATAACGTTGCATATCCAATAAAGTCAGTGTTTCCTTTGCACCTGTCTACAAGATGTACATTAGCAACATTTAGTTATAAAGATCATTTGGAAATGTTATTTACTGAGTAATTTCCTCGTTCCCTCACAGTGTGTTCTGAGAATGATGCTGAGCAGCTGCAGAGCTCTGTCAAATATTTCTACATGCAACAAGCATTAATAAGCTGGTTTAGTACTCAGGTTCTGGTTGCATTTACATTTTTACATTTTGAATGATTTTAACATGATGTAACCTATATTTGTCTACACTGCAGACCATTGGCGTCCAGTAGAAGGGAAAAAAGAGGAGCTGTAACGCACACACAGCTCGCATTTTACAGGAATAGCATCTATTCACACTTTGAACCGTGCGTTGGCTTGTCTCGCTTTCCCACAGGTGGAAAGCTCATGCCACTTTTCTTTTTTCTTTTCGCCATTTTTTTCTCTTCCTGGTTTGCTTTCCCTTCCACCATTCCCACTGCTTTCTATTACTTTTTCTCTCTCTACCTCCACACTCTTCCAGGCGCCTTAGAGTCGTCCTTCTCTTACTCTTTTTCTCAGGCTCGCTCCATCTCACTCTCTCTCCCTACCTCTCTCTCGACCCAATTACTTCAGCCTTCCTTCATGTCAGATGGCCACACAGATTTCAGATCTTTGCCTCTGTTTCTCTTTCTCTCTCTAATTCTCACACACACACACACACACACACACCCATACATGCGCACGCACACACACACACATAGACACACACAGAGATACAAAGCCTCTGTCTGACAGGGAACTCATGCACAAACACACACAAGAAGAGGATATCAAGCAGGCGTGCTCACCATTAATATTTTACTAATATGACAGTTGGGTATGATGTGATTTGATGTGTGTGTCCGCATGTGTGTGTGTATGCGTGATGTGCACCCATCACTTTTAATGAGGGCAGACAAAGCATATGGAGAGAGGCAGGGAGGCAAGCCGTTTTCCAGTGCCTTTTATTTTCCCTTTGAGTGCAAGCGCGTGTGCGCAGCTGTATTTTCTGCCGTGTTCTATGTGTGTGTGGACAGTCTGAAATAAATTTGTGTTTGTGTGTATGGGCTCCAGAGAACGGGGCATAACTGAAACAATAGTAGTGAAAGACGAGGGAGTGTGTTTGTGTGTGTGTGTGTGTGTGTGTGTGAGTGAAGCAGAACGTTGCACAGCGAACGCATGGTGTCAAAAAGACAGATGGGTAATGTCAAGCATTTCATAACTGTGACGTTCAAACTTTTTCTAGATCTTATTTAACCAGACACGCTGGCTAAGAATACATTATTATTTACAGTAACAGTCTAGAGGGAGTAGTTGGGGGGCGGGTTACACATGCACACACGCAAAATGTTTTTATTGGAGCTTCCCACGTAAGCCACTTAGCAATTCTGCTGGAGCATTAGAGGGTTAAATGCTTTGCTCAAGGGCATCAGTGCGTCATTGGAGTACTCATAATAAATCCGTTGAGCTTTGCTGTTAAAGTCAAAGCTAGCAGTACTTATTTTGTTAATTTCAAAACTATTAATCTTTCATTAAACTCTAACTGGTTAAAGGGCGCCGATTTTCAACTTGATTCCAATGGTTCTAGCGTGGGGGTGCAAGTATATGAATGACATTAAACCTCCCTCTCCCTGTATTGAAATATCCGTCTGTTTCCATCTGCCAAATTCCGCCATCATTCACTGTAGGCTTGCCTCCAAGGATGTTCAAAGGGGAGTCTCCAAACAAAAAACTAAAACTAAAATACCAGCGTATTTGGAAGAAAACTAGTTTCAAGATCTGATGATGGAATCAGATATTAGGGGTTTGCTGGAAATACATTTCTGGATCTCTAAAACAAACTGGAAAAAACAAAGCCAGCAGGACTCATAGTAACCTCAATAATAAAAACTTAATAAATAAAAACCTTAGATGCAGAAATTACTCATGGTCCACATCGAATTTCGTCCACAGAGTTAACAGCTTGTTTGTACTGTTTCAGGACAGAAGAGTGCGTAAAGACTCGTCTTGTTTGTCAAGTTATATACAAGTGAGGCTGACGCTAACAAATCTTGTCCACAGTATCTTCACACTACTACTTGCTGGTTTTCTTAGCTCTTTTACACAATCTGATTTCATCTGATTGTAGTTGTGTTTTTTTGTAACTACAACACTTTGGCTACAATTATATTCATGTGTGATAACCCAACATAAAGTCCTTAGTTCTTACTATCACCTGGTTAGTTTTAATTGGGGCATCTCGTAAGTTAGAGTGATATGGATGGATCAAAATCATGCCGAACTAACTACATCACAATGCCGATTTGTAAAAAGTCTGGTTTTATGCTTTGTCAGGTCTGTCCGCAACACCACAAGCAAAACAACTTTTAAATGCTTGTTTTCTAAATGCAGTTCGGCTTGACATGTCAGCTGAATTAATCTGGCTTACTGCAGCGGTAAGGACCCAAAACAAACAGATTTTGCGGTGACTTAACTGCAATAAACGGACCAAATAACTACACAACAATGTCGAGTTCGTCCGGTCACTGTATAAATATGAAGTAGTATCATAGAGCTCTGGGTGCCCACAACCGGCTACAATTTCCTTCTCCATTTCTGATTCAACGTCAGGACATCAGTGACGTCAGGAGAATCTCAACGCTGATAGGCTTTCGTGACACAGCGTCACGTGAATTTCTCACTTGAGTTGAAATTTTTCAACGGGCCTTGGATTGACTTTGTATGTAATTATGTTGCGTGAAAAATTTGCTTCGGGTTTGGTGTGAACACACCTTTAGTCACTTAAATTCTTTAATAAGACAGTCACAAAGATCAGTAAAAAAACAAACATACATAAATACTGCATAATCCACTCCGAGTCTTTCTGCTTCAGAAACAGAACTGACTTAGGATGGTTGTGGTACAGGTGCAATGGCTTTCCACGTTTCACACATCTTACAGAGGGACATCAGGCAGGATTCATAAACTGAAGCCTTTCTTGCAGCAGTCTTCACCATCCTGAGGTAACCCTCACCAAAAGCATTTTCACAAGGTGAACATGGGCATACAAATAAGAGTAGGTACAGAACAGCACAGCTTTGGGGGTTCTGCGCAAGAAGGTCCCAGTTCTTCGTCATCCATATGGATAGATGGAACAGTGATTGGTTTTTGTTTTTTACCCTCTCTTCCACCATTGTCTTCCAAACCAAGCTGAAATGGAGATTGCAGACTCCACTTTTTGACTGTCCACTGTTTTCCTCTCGCAGTATGCTGGGCTGTGTACAGCTTTCTGTAACTTTGCAATGATCCGCATAATAACTCACTCCAGTGCACTGTTTGTTCTTGTGATCCTTATGCACTAACATAATGGACTCCATGATGAGTAAAAAAATGTCATATATGAACAAAGGCCTTGGTAAAGACATATAATGCTGGTAAATGGCAACTTTTCTCTACCAGCAACAGAAGCACTTGTGGAAAGAACCCATAAAAGGAGTTGCCTGGGAGCGGTCTGGAAGGCACGGCGTGCAATGCATTCTGGTTTTTGTAGGATTTTCAGCTTTAGAGCGATACAACAACCTTTTTCTCTCTTGTTTTTCCTCTGAATACAAGCTGGCTACACTGCTACAAGCATCTCAGAAGTACATGTGTACTAAAATACATTTCAACATTTCAGTCACTTCTTTTTTTTCCCTTCAAAAGAATGATTACATGATTTTGAAAACAGCAACGGTACCTGAAACCTACTGGAAATGAAGTTAAAGTAGTAGCTATTCTTTCTTACAACTGCTGGCATTGACATACATTAATTATGCCTAATTTATACAATTCTTGTTTAAAACACCTCACACTCACTAATTAATTTGATAAGTTGCCCTTAATTTAGGAAAATTCATTGTCCTTGTCTTTGACATATTCTTCTTCCATATTTCCTCAAATAAAAGCGGGTAGTCAAATAAAGGGGGGGGGGCGTGGTCGACACAGACAAATAAAGGCCAGCCCCAAATACAGGCCGGGGGAAAAAAAACAAGGATGAATAAACTCAAGGTGCCTGTCAAATAATTTGCAAGCCAACAAAGCATAATGTGCATTTCCATCATTTGAATTTAATAAATTCAACAATATAACCATGCCTTCAATCAATACCCAACACTCTGTCCCATACAGTTTTATATCCTACTTTGTCCCAATGAAACATTAAATCATCAACACTCAACTGTAGCTTTTTAGCTCAAAAGCCTTTAGAGCCATTTCATGTGATACAGGATTTTCCATTTTTGTTGGAGCACAAGAGGGTCAAGCTGGGAACAGTGAATGTCACACAGTCTGCTGGACCATTTAAATGTGGCCGCTCTGAATGGAAATCTCACACAGGCTGTTAACAGGGGCTGAAATGGTTTTGCAAGGGGGTAGTGCAGATCATGAAACACGTATGTCAAATTGGACCAGGCTATTCTCTGTTGATCAGGTTTTAAAAGTAAATATATTTTGGTTATCCAGATTGCTGGTAGGTATTTCGATGGATATGTCAGTGGAGTTCAAGAAAAGGAATCTGAGGTCAGACAGAAAGACAGGGAGAAACTGTAAAATGAAGTAAAGAGAGAATAACAGCTAAGTAAAGAGAATAATTCACAGAAAATATAAGGGTGAGTGTGTGAGAGAGACAAGGGAAAAAATGGTAGTAAAGAGTCTGTGTGTGTGTGTGTGTGTGTGTGTGTGTGTGTGTGTGTGTGTGAGAGAGAGAGAGAGAGAGAGAGAGAGAGAGAGAGAGAATTAGGACCGGGCAGTCTGAAGGCCAGACACTGAAACAAAATTGTCTATGGTTCTGCTAAATGTCATTGTGTGTGTGTGTGTGTGCGTTCACTCCTCCTTCTGTAGACATGTAAGCCCTAAACTCCTCTTAGCCCTACACACACACACACACACACACTCCCACCTCATTAGCAGCAGGACATGACATTTCTGGACCATTCCGGCCAGGCGTGTGGCGGAGGAGGTGGGAGATGACAGAATCTTTAATTCCTCGTTTTGACCAGAATTCATACTCACTCGCCATTAAAAAAGGGGGGGAAATAAAAAAAGTGGAGTGCTTTCAGTTGAAAAGAGGTTATTGAGGACAAATTTACACCACGGCAAGGCATTAAAGGGCAGCTCAGTGTGTCTTGCATACACAAAGTCAGTATACTATGTGGCAAGAACACATTAGAGGCTTATCTAACATCCCAGAAAGGATATTAATTATTAGTAGTAGCAGGTATAAGGAGCAGGACAGCACAATAAGAAAATACAGGTAGAGGGCAGGGTCTCTGCAGATACAGACACAACCACACACTTCTATTGGGTCGTAAGTGATGATTGAGAGGGATTATTTTTGTACGAGTCTATACATTGTTGTTGTTTTTTAGGAAAACCCTACTCATTCTGCCTTTAACATGCAATATCTTCTAAATACACGCTGTTTGCATCTACGTCTTCGGCTGTGTGTGTTAAAAACAAACCACAGGTTTGAGGACGCACCCTGCAAATTCCCAGCCACCATGACACGGTGCCAAAAACGGGAAATTTACATCTGAAGTCACAAGTTGATAAGATGTTGTTTTCACGTGAATAACACGTTGTTAACATATCAAAAACATGGTGACACACACAACGCATTACCTAAGCATTGTTGTTGTGTTAAAGTGTTGTTGATCTGTCAAGTTTTCACAAAAAAATTAACAAAGTGCCGTCAATGTGCAAACGTCTTGACAACGTGTTACTTCAGATGTCAGTTTCACATGTTTTTAGCCTCTCTGGCTTTCCATAGACACACACACAGACACACACACATATCGGTAAAAGGAACCCTAGGGAGGGAGATGCAGCAGTTTGTCACACAGTCAGGGTCATAGCAGCAGGCCTGCTTAACCACCCACCCACACACACATACTATGACATGTGATAAGTCTGTGAAGCTACAGAGGAAAAAAAGACACACATCTCTGCACACACACTCATGCTCTTGCGTGCGTCTCTTGTACATAAATACACACATGCATCCTCATCTACAGCGCTGCTGGTGTAGCCTGGTAGCGTGCTGCTGGTTAATCACTGTGCTAATGTCACTAAGCTGATCGGTCAGTCAGGTCATCTTGATGTTTGTTAGGGAAACCACAAGGCTAGATGACTAACTGGTATGACTCACTGCCTGTCTTTTCTCATCTATCAATCTATCTATCTATCTGTGGTAGCTTATATGCCGACCAGTTTTCCATTGAAATCCATGTAAAACGCCTGTTTTGCCAGCAAACAGCATGGAAGCTGCAGAAAACATAGTTTCATATCCCCCTGACATCCCCCTAATTGTGCCGTTTGCCCAAATTACTATAATTATTCTTTTGGTGGCAGGTATTGACACTGGCAGGAAATGTTTTCCGTACACTGTAAGACACAAACCAAAACTTAAATGTCACTGCATGTCAAATTCAGTACTTTTCATGTGAAAATAAGATCAGATCTGGTGAGTGTGTGGTTTTCTGAAGTGCTACATTGGAAGATTTCTCTCAAAATGATAACAGATGTCTCTCCTCCATTTGGATGCCACCATACGACACTGCCAAGTGCAGCTTCAATATTTGGGATACTGAAGTACTGTCATCCCTTCATCCCTTTTACAACAACCAAGATAAGTAAGCTCATCCCTGGTTTGGAGAAATACTAAAAACGTCACAGGGATATTTAGATATTAATATCTAATTTCTATATCTAACATTAGACATTACGTTACTGTTATATTAACTGTGTTTTCTTTTTGAGTTTTTGTAATTAAATGTGTCAATTAGATAATTTGTTATTTTGCAGTCAGCATCATTTTTCAGAAATGTTTTTAGAAATGTCTCCGCAGATGCAACGAGATGTACTTTGTGTATTCCAATGATGAAAGGTGAGTGTAAAATTGTTGTATGTAATTCAGATTCAGCATATACGTAGGTAGCTAGTTTACAACAGCAATTTAATGTATTTTTAATTTCATCCATACAATACTTAGAGACAAGTTAAATGAGAACTCCAGTTTCTCAAAGTTTGAGTCTTATATTCGTGGGTTGTGCTATCATTTGAGATGACGTACTTACCAAGTTATTCTGAGATTTTGGAACGCAGCAACATCGCTGAAACTAAGGAAGAAATGAGAGTTCAAACAATCAGATATGTTGTAAACAAGACAACAGTTAAGCCAAATTACACCACTTTATTTAGAAGTAAATTCAAAAGTGAGAAAAAACTGTGAAAAGCTGTGTTCGCACAACTGCGGTTGGTACGGTAGGTCAAAGTTGAACCAAGAAGTGAGTCCATAAACCATGACGAAGGCTTATAGTTTGCATAATAAATTTACTGTTTGCCTTTGTTTTCTCTTCCAGACAAGTTTGGCTAACCTTGGAGGTTTCTTTAAAAAAATACTTTGACATTTGGGATATACACTTGTTCACTGTCTTTAGATGAGAAGATCGGTACCACTCTCATATCTGTTCATTCAATAGAAGGCTACAGCCAGCAATCAGTTAGCTTAGTTTAGCATAAAGACTGGAAACAGGGGGAGACAGCTAGCCTGGCTGTGTCCAAAAAGTAACAAAAGCCGCCTACCAGCTCCTCTGAAGCTCACTTATTAACACGAATATCTTGTTTGTTTGATTCATACAAAAAAGTGTAAACATGACAAGAGACAAGAGCTAGCTGTTTCCCTGTTTCCAGTCTTTATGCGAAGCTAAACAGGCTTCTGGCTCCAGTTTCATATTGAATGAACACATATAAAAGTGGTATTAATATTCTCATCTAACACTCCGCAAGAAAACGGATAAGTATATTTCCCAAAACGTCAAACTAGTCCTTTAAAACCAGTATGATCGACTAGACTGTTTATGTTCTTTGGCCCGTCAGATTTCTTTATGACAATGTCACCTCTTTCTGAAATCTCGGCATTTAACTTGACGAGTATACCAAGTGTTTAAGGCCAAACACACATGCAACATATAACCTGTCTATGTCATTAACTGGGCTTTGAGCCGGCATATGTATAAAATTGTTCATTTCTTTCTTTTCTTCTTATTTTCTACATTTTTTCCCGATCATTAAAAATCTTCGCTTCTTTCACCTGTCCTCTCCTCCCTTCTTCTGTTTTTTTCTTTACTAGTTTATTTGCCTCTTGTCTTCTCTCTCTCCTTGGAGATTTTCTGTTTTTCAAATCTACTACATGTCTTGCATCTATTTTCTGTTGCTTGTCGTTTTCATTTCTTCTCTTTCTTACTGTCTATTCTCCATCTTGGAACCTTTGTTCTCCCTGCCTTGTATTTTCTCATTTCTTTTCTCTCTTCTGCAGAGTGATTGCTGACGGGACGACTGACATACAGTAGGCTATGTTTGTTTAGCACTTTCCCTCTCTAAGGGGCATTTGGCCTGCAAGGCTAAGAGGGACAGTGGGAGAGAAAAGACAGGGAGGGAGGGAGGGGAAGGAATGAATAGAGGAATGGAGGTAGAAAGACTGGGAAAAAGTGATCTACTTCCCCTCTCGTTCTTTCCCCTCCTCTCTATTACTGCTTTCTGTCTCCCTCTATCTCTCTGTCTCTCTCCCTACGTCCCTCTCTCTCTGGCCTTTCCATCGCATTGATCAATAACACTGACAGCAAAACAGAGAGGAGAAAAACGCTTTGTGATATTTTGGCAGGTGAGAAGGAGGGAGGCAGAGAGAGAGAGATACACAGAGAGAGGACAGAGGAAAAAGAGGAAGGGTGAGAAATGAGACCGAAGAGAATGGTAGAAAGGAGGGGTGGTCTGTTTGAATTTTCCATTAAAAGAGTCAACTGCAGCAGCCCAGGAGAGATAGAGATGGATGAAAAGACAGAGAAACAGTGAAAGAAGGAGACGGTGAGTTAATCTCTCTCTCTATCACAGACGTATACACATACACGCAATTCAGTATCGATGAGCGCTCCTGGAATTGATAGTATAATTCTGTCAAAGCCCTAACACCTGCGGTAACAGAGGCTGCTGTGTGTGTGTGTGTGTGGGTGTGTGTGTGTGTATGTGTGTGTGTGTGTGTTCGAGGCAGACGGTGTGAAGATGATTCTTTCTCTCACTGTAGACCCTGACCACAAAATGGCAGGGTGCTTATAAATGAGCATCCTAAATATTAGCGCTGAACATTTTAAGTATTAGTAATAACTAATTAAGGTATTATCTTGTTTCAACAGGAATAGAATCAGACCAAATTATTGCTTGATGTTGAGTTCCTCCCTGGTTCTTTTTCCCAAACTGTCGGGTCAGAGAAAGGTCACATTGCGAGAACCTGGCTATTATTTTAGCTAACATTTATTAAGTAATAACGTGTAGTATACTTGACATTATTCAGTAATATTCAAATATAACGTTGGCAAACTGCTGATACGTCACGTCTAACACACCTTTGATATCTGACCGATGACCCCTTCTGTAATGCTACAATTGACAGGTCTGCACTGTAGCTGCTGAAGCTAACGTTCACGTTATCTTCGTAGATTTACAGGAGGAGCTGCTTCACAGCTCTGCAACCTGGCGCTCGAAGTCCCACCTCAAAGTTTTAAAGGTGATAAGTTTAAAACGATGGTATGCCTCAAAGTTTAAATGGGCGAATCCGTTAACTCTGTCTCTTAGCTGTTGGTCAATTACTATCGACAACTGCTGAGCAACCTGCTAGCTACCTGTCTGTAATTGACATTTGGAGACCACCTAGATTGTTTATTTAGAGAAAGACTCATGACTTAGTCTTTTTTGTACAGTGTAAGGACACAACCTGTCTATTTACTACCATCTTTGACTGAGTGGTAATAATACAGAGCACGCTAAAAGACAACGGCCGAGAGTTTTGTTTTTGTTGCAAACTGTTTTTCAATGGAAACTGACTAAAATCTGCTCGAAAAGTCCCTGGATGTCACCAGATTACGTCAAGTGCAGTTTGCATATCAGTGATGTCATAATGTAACTGCTTACAAATATACAAGAAAATAAAGAACCCAAGCTTAACTTAATTAACTCTAACTATCATTAGCTATTATTGTTTTTCAATCTCATCAATGTGCATTGAAATCTAACTCTAATTTCAAAAGGTTTTTATTTATATGCTGTATAGATGGTGGAACTTGTGTATCATGAGTACTTAAGTAGTTAAGGACCTAGATGCTGGAATTAGTGATGCGCGGGTTGACCCACAACCGGGGGGTTCGGTTAAGCTTATCAGAAAATATCACAGGTTTGGGCGCGCCGGTCAAAAAGTGACAAGGCAGCGTTTCGAGTAAGTTATTAATTTACAGAAACATTGCGTGTAATAGTCCACCTTACACCTTCTCTTCCCCTCTCTATGTCACTCTCTTTCTCTCTCTTTCTCTCTCTCTCTCTTTCTCACACACACATGCAAGCAGCTTCATCATCATTACCATAGACTGTATATAAAGATGGGCGACGCGTCTCCACTTCCTCCCAAAAGTGAAGCCAAAATATCCCGGATACGGGCGCTGCCATCTTGCGCTGGTGACGTCATTTGGGACCAGAGTCTGCGCAGTAGTGATCGGGGAAGGAGCCGCGGTATCGAGGTCCCGCCCACACACCCACCTGACTCGATCTATAATCAATAATTAGTGACTTCTAACTAACGATCACCTGCTAAAGCTAAAGTTACATCTCCTCTGGACTTCCTAACGATGCACCATTCCCAAAAAGACGTCTGCAGGTGCCTCCGCGACTATTTCACTGTGATTGACAGCTGTCAATCATGGCATTTCACCCCGTTTTTATAGCGTCAAATAATTAAAACCAAACTTATCAGAAAAATGAACACTTGAACATCAGTGTGATAAGAGCTACTTAAAATGACAGAAAGCATCTTTGGGAAAATGTTATTTTATGTGTACTTTGATTTTTTTAGTTTGGCTCATGTCCCATCTGCTAACATGGAGGGGGCGGGGTTTATGACCTATACTGGAAGCAGCCACCAGGGGGCGATCGAGCTGTTTTGGCTTCACTTTTAGGGAGCTGTCGTGTCGTCCATCTTTATATACATCTATGGCTAGAACATGCATCGGCGCAGGTAATTATAAATGAAATGCTAACAAGCTCGTGTTGAACATCAGGATGGAGGCTGACTGTGGAAACACCTTGTTATATCATCAGAGTACATGGTTACTTAATAAAATCAAACATTCACATACATGTTAAAAACCAAAGATGTGAGGTGGAGTGGAGCTCTTAGATACATTTGATTTGATCATTTGATTGATTGAGTAATAAAACTAACTTTTTATATTGTTGTGTAATCAGTAAAGCAGTGTCATTTTTAGTTGGTAATCTTTAAAGTATATAAAAGGTGAAAGAAATTGAAGAAAAGTTTTGTGAATCCAGTTTTCTTGTTACTGCACAAAATCATTTTTATAATACTTTGGTCTAACTCTTGTTTGTGGCATCTCATATTTTTCTGATTTGTAATCACTGTCAATTACTTCCAGTAAAAACTACAAAGGCCAATCTAATTTAGTCTTGTAGCTGGTCGAGGTGGAGCTAATTTTAGCTACTGCATATTGTGGGATAGTTTAATGATGTATCACATTTTATAACTTGATTGTGTGTTTTTTAGTCAAAAAGTACGATGGCTCACTCTGAAATGTGGTAAAGAAGTACAAATTAGCATAAAATGGAAAAAAATTGACTATAATTGACTTTACTTTCCCAGAACTCGCTGTGAGTGTGTGGATGTGAAGACCTCACAAATTGGCGATTTCGACATACAGACAGATAAACCGGTTTGTAAAGATTTCCAGCTGTGTCACTGGCAGTAAAAAATGAAACCACAGAACAGATAAGAAATGTAAAGAGCAGCAGAATCACAGCAGAGCATGAAATATGCTAAAGCTCTGACTGGAAACCTCCAGCAGTGTGTTTGGAGAGAGAACCACACACACTCAGAGCTTCAGCCTGAATGTACTCTCCTGCTGTCAGCTGATATTGGACTAATAGTGGAATAATCCAGGAGTTCATTTATGAAACGCCCAGCGAATAAAAGAGTATGAATCCCTCGACTCTGCAGGAACACATTGGGCAGCGGACAGTAATTCTCTGTTCAACTTGAGTGCAGCCAGTTCTTCCATTAAAGGCCTGTGTGCTGTTTGCTCTGTAATTACTACAGCAGCTAGGAGCGGTCACTGCTAATGTTCAGTGTGTTAAAGTGGCTTTAAAAAAAAAACATACAGTGAGCTCAGAGCTGCTGTGCTTCTGAAATGACCAGCGCATTAATAATGCAGCAGCAGCAGGAACGACTCGCTCGTATTCACGACTGGACTCACAAACCTCCAGCGAAGACTTTACCTCCTGTTTATACGTTTATTAAGGTTTTTGGGATTCTTTTGGACGAAGGACACGGAAGGATGTTAAAGGCAGTTAAAGATCTTCTGCGTCATTGTCCACATTGTTGGCGATACTTCCCAATGCGATCAGATCCCTCCTGTTCACAAACAGCAAGAGATGTTCAAAGTGTAAATTTGAGCTTTTAAAGGAACCGTCCAACATTTTATTTTCAGCAGAATCACATGAGAAGATCCGTCTTATCTCTGTGTGTTCAGTATAAAACAGATTAGCACAAAGACTGGGATTGGAGGGAAACTGCTAGCCTAGCTCCATCAAAAGTGAAGAAAATGCACCTTACCACAACAGTCACAGTCCTGGATGGACATCTGACTTTAAACAGAGATTTCAGTTAGTCGGTATGTAAAATTTGTTACGGGAAAACTGTTGAAAATATGAACCTACCCTGTAATCTGTCCCCAGCTGATTTTTCATGATTTGTCCTGACGTTAATGAAAGACCACTGTCTCAGTCAAAATATGTGTTTTTGTGACTTGAGAGGCCTCCGGCAAAAAAGTTGAACCTTGGCCGGTCAAATTCCAGGTATTACCTGGTGATCATGGAGACGGAGGATAAAATGATTGTCATCACTATAAGGTGTAAAGATCCGGTCTCATAATATTACAAACCTCTCAGTGTTTTCAGGTCTGATACACCTTCAAACTCATGGATCTGTTTCTCCCCCCACCAATGTAACCACCTTGTGTTTTTAAAGAAATGCTGTTTTTCGAGTAGGTATCTTCCAAAGTTTCAGTCTTTTCTTCTTTTAACCAAATTTCCTCTTTATATTTCTACGGTGTTTCTTCGCTGCACTGCGGTGGAGTGATACGTCCTGGTAGTCACACGTATGTTTGTTGCAATATGCAATAAACCTGCATATTTATATACTAGCTGAAGCTAATATAATATTTTTCTGTGCAATCATTGTTGCACAGAAAAAGAAAAGTGGACTTAGAGTGTAGTCGCGTTAGGAAGGTTTCACTTCACAGTCTGCAGACAGATATGAGCTAACACTAAGACCTGCCAGTGTGTCCACTCAACACTTAGATAACTGCTATAGGTATCAAGAAAATGTAGCAAGTTTAAAACAGAAGTATTATTTCAGTGTACAAACGCCCTGCAGTACTGTGAGCCTGTTTGTTTACGTTTCATTGGTGTTATAAAGAAATGTCCCAAGTTTTAATAACTTTAATAACTTTAACAGTTCCCAGCTTCAGAGTGAGGACTCGGTCTTTAATAATGAAGCCAGCAGCAGTTAATCCTCAGAGAAAAGGTTTTACCGGTAAGAAGACGCACAAATTCCAATTCTCAGCCCGCGGTGGAATAAAACAGCGAACAAATCAGGGCCAAGCTGACATTAGCCTCACGCTAGCAGGACGCCCACTTCTCATGAAGGCCAATTACTGTACTTCCACACAGGCTGAAGAGGGTTTCCACGACTTCCAGTTGTTTTTTTCATGTGAGGTTAAAAGAGGTGAGAGGAAACGACTGGGTTTTTACCTTTACAAAGGGACAGAGCAGACATGTCTGCCAGACCTGACATGTTTTTTTCTTTCTTTCCCCTTTTTTCTCCTCGCCCAGCTGCTGTGTAATGAGCCTATCTGGCCTTAAGAGACAGCATTAGCAGTCCGCCGGCTCTCTCTGCTATCTGTGACACTTCACTGCTGAGGAGGAGGAGAGCCATTTTCTCTTTGAAGAAGATATCAGAATCATTTCATATTTCCTACTCATCATCCTTCTTAGCGGAGCTGCAGGGCTGCTGCGCTCCATCGCGGCTCAACACTTCATACTCATGTTGGGGTCAGTAGGGGGTCTTAAGGTATACAGGTCAGTATGTGTATTTATATCTGCTGGGACGTACAATGATGTGGTTTTGTGGATAAGAACTCAAATCTGTACAGTATTACTGTGTAATAATAAAATTAAAATAATCAACATTATTCACTGCAAAAAACGACATTTTTGGACAGACATTCAGTTATTTCTTAATATTTCTTGATTCCTCAATAAAAACAAGTGAATTTTATTCATCCAATTGGCTGAATTTTTGTACTTGTTTTAATAAAATAAACTTTTAGGACTAAATAGAAAACAAAACTAAGCAAAACTCACCAGCTTGTTGGCAATGAGTTGCTGGGTGGTTGTTTAAACTTTAAAAGTCATGCAAATGTTGTCTTAGTTGGTTACTATGGAAGTTCCCCTGTTTGTTAAGGTGGTATTCGGTGGTTGCTTGGGCATTATTACATTTTTGATAAGTGCTTGCTCAGCTGTTTGGAGTGGTTGCTAGGGTGTTGCCAGGTGATAGGATCCTTTTACATAGGGCCCAAATTTTAGTTTTTAATTTGCATGTCATTAAAAAACAAATCACATCCCAAATCATGTACTGAACTGTTGAGACAGATTCTTACTGGCATGTTTGGGGTTGTTGCTAGGGTGTTAATAAGTGGTTGCTAGGTAGGTAGCTGCAAGGGTGTTCAATGGCGGTTTCTTTGGCATTACTACTTGGTTGCTGGGCGGGTGCTTGGAGTTTGTAGGATGTGGGTTCCAGCGTTTCCTGGTATGTCGTTCGGTACTGAGGAGTACTGCATCGTTTTCTTTCTTACTGCATATCACATCGTATATTTCCTACATGATATGTACTTTTTTATTCTTATTTTTAAATAATAATAAAGCTTTTCTGGATCTCTCTTGAAAGACTTTTACTTCCAGAACTCTCACATAAATAAATCCTCCTGCCATACTACTCTATATACATGTGTCTGTTTGGGGTTGTGGTCATATGTTGACTGCAGTGTTTCTACACAGAGCTCACTCTGCTGCAGCCACAGTCCAGTTCAACCTTCTCTCTGTATCTGAGCGGAGCCTTTGGGCGTCGGCCGTGTCCTCATCACGCTGTGTGTCACAGTCAGATGGCCTCGCAGCAGCCGGCCGGCTATTTTTTGTCTTTTGAAAGGCCTGATTAAAAAAAGAGGGGGAGGGGGGCTCCTTTAATCTATAATGGAACAGACGTTATCATTATTGTTAAATAATGCACAGCGGCCACCAGCATCAAGTATTAATAACTTATTGAACAGAGCAGTTTCCGGTGACCTGCCTCTGGGCCCAAACCATGACTTTGAACAGGACTAGTGTGTGTGTGTGTGTGTGTGTGCTTTATTGACAAAAGGCCACTGTAATATTGGGGCTTGAAAAAGCCCGGGAGGGGCAGCAGAGGAGGATTTAAAACATAGAAGTTGTTTTTTGTTCCCTCTCCTTCAGTAAATGATTCCTCTTAATTCTATAATTTATTTCTATTTGTTTTCATAATTTCACAAACAAACACGAAGCTTTGTCAGCTTAAGAGTCGAATGATTTTTTAGGATGTGTGACTCCTGACCTTGTCTAATGAATATTTCACAGATTCTTTTCTACTCACTCTCTGTTCTCAGTGTAAAGATTTATTCTACTGATGCTGTAACTATTGAACAGTCTGCTGAGAATTAACACTGAGACCAAGTTCATCATTAACATACTTCAACATAATCAATGCACTGATGTGATGAGAGCACAACAAAATCCTGTGATGGAGAGGAAGAAACCTCCCGATCATTTCAAGAATCAATTTAAAAACATCAGAACATTTTGAGCGCCTGGGTCTCATTCATGAAATATTCTTATCACTGATTGGTCCTAAAATTATGTGCAGAAGAAGTACTCAAGTCTCAAGTATTCATTTCAAATGAAAGTCAAATGCATCAAATTGTGTATTTAATAATCAGCTGCAATAATCAGTATCTTTATACTAATAGCAGGTCAGATGGATATTTTTTGCTCGTATTGACGAACCCAGAGATATTTCCCAGATATTTCCCTCAGGAGAAGGTGGAGACCAAACCAGAGCTAAAAGGAGAGTGAATGTTGGACTTAGATTCATCAGGTGGACACAAACACTTCATTGGTCGTGTTGCTGTGAGTCTGCTGGATGTGGAAGCTGTTCGCTAACACATAAACTTAAAATGTGATCATGTTAGTGTTTAAAGCTTCTGTGCTTCCCTCAAGTTAACTCAGGTTTAAAGAAATATTATCACGTATTAGAAGCAAGATGAATTCAGCTATTAAAAGGCAAGGTAGTGAGAGAGGACTGGAGGTTAGTTTCCCTGTTGAATGAAAACCGTCTGTACTCATTTTGGGGGATTTTCATGATTTCAGTTCAGTTTGAAGAAAAATAAAAGATGCATGAAAAGATCAGAGGCATTAATTTATTTGCGTATTATTTTCTTCTGTCTAAAATGAAATATTAAATATTAAAGAAACTTTAAAAAGCTCCCACTGCTGGCCTTCGGCCTTCTTTGAAGGGCTGTTTGAAAGTTAAGACTTGGTTGAAGGTTTTGATTTAGAACTAGCTTTAGTTAAAAGTTAGGTAAGGGCTTAGCATTAGACATGTAGTTGAGGTGTATAGGGTTAGAGAAGACATTATACACTGTATATAAGGTTCCTCCCATGTGTTACAGTAAGTGTGCATGTGTCTGTGTTGTGCAACCTCAGCACTAAACGATCTGGTCTTGTGAACTGGCAGACGTGACCTTTGACCCCTCTTTCCAGAGTCCAGAGCTGTGTCTTTGAGCTTTGAGCTTTTTCACAATTTCGAAAGGTTTACGTCACAACAGATGTTTGTATTTGTTTGTTTGTTTGTCTGTTTGTTTGCAGCTCAACAGAGACCCCGCCTGTTTGAGACTTTCCAAGCGTCTCCACAGAAGCACAAACGTCCGCCTCCTGCCAGAGTCGATCCATTTCTGCTCCCAGCGCAAAAAAACCCCAACTAAAATGAAAAATGAAACAGGAGTTAACAAACATTTTGGCTGCCTTTCACTCTGTGAGCACCAAACATCCCGTATAAAAATCTATTTGCTGGACGGCTTGTAAATTGAAAGCTTTAGAGATGGTTGTCTAGCAACTGGGGCCCGGTTGCCAAGCCCGGCATTACTGCCAATTATGGTGGGCAGGAGAAATTGGTGTCGTCCTTTTTTTCTCCCCCCTTTTCTGACTGTTGAATGTCTCTTTTTTCCCAGAAACCAATCAGTCTTCACTGGAAGATCTAACAACCCTGTCGATATCTCTGCTTTTCCCCAAACATGAATGGAAAGTGATCAAAACACAGCAGCAAAGTTGATGAAAAAATCTCTTAAAACCACAGTTTTTTTATATGGAGTTCTGTGAGCCTTTTGTTCATGTTTGTTTCCCGCTCCATCGTCGTGTCTGTAATAACATAAATCAAACGCCCGTTTTCACCCGTTTGATATATGCTATTACAGACACGACTCTGTCACATCATCATCCAGTTTCTCATATTATCATCTTTCATGCCGGGACTTGCTCTATCGCTCATTTTCTCAAAACACGATCCAGAAGTTTTGTAGCGAAAAAAAAGAAAGAGATAAAAAACTGCAAACAATCCCAGAGTTAATGCAGTTTTTCACAATTAGATTTCTGCAGACGTGTTTTGCAGCCCCACCTAGCTGCTGGGGGGACACTGATGAAAACTAATGCTGTAATTCTGCTCAGATATTGCCACCTGACTATTAGATTTTGCCCTTTCTCTTGTATGGGGGCCAATGTGCTTGTTGGTTAACCGAATTAGCTTTTGTGTGTTATTGCTTTACGTTCTCACCCAGAGGACAGTTTCAATAATCAGCCGAGGAGGAGGAGGAGAGGGAAGAGGAGGAGGGAGGGGATGAGGAGGTGGAAAGGGAGTTGGGTGGAGGCGGGGAGGGGGGTCACCAGCAAACCAGCCCACAGGGCCATGAACCAGCTCAGTAGCACAGTATAAGCTGCAGTGGAACAACAGAAACATTACAAACATTTTCAGTTCAATCAGGTTTCTGCTTCAACAAAACATAAAAACATAAATATAAAATACAAAAAAGAATACATGTGATTAGTTATATAGATCTTTTTTAAATCTTCACATTACAGAACTAGAACAAGATAAAACTGTTTCTGTCTGTAATACTGAAGCTGTGTCCCAGTTCCAGACTACATACTAATTCTAGTCAGGTTTTAATTCAGATCTGCTTTCACACTGAAGAAGTGACTAAAAACATGTTAACAGATGTCAAAGCTTTGTCTTGAGCTATTGATGGACTCTGTCAGTCTGAAATTCAGTGCACAAAAGAAATGCAGGAGCAGCTTACAGCCTTTTTCTGGCTGCATGTTCCATTTGTGTCCTGTCCAAAGCCTCTCCAGATAATGGCGGTGAGCCACCCACAGGAAGTTCTCACTTCCTCTGTGAAAAGTTTAACAGGCAGTAGCTGTGGGCTCAAAGTCACCTAAAAAGTTAGCACAAGAAGATAAAGTACATTATTTTTACCTATGAAGACCGGCTGAAAGTGCAAAGACAGTTATCATTTCCTTTCATCATGAGTGCTGGAATGTAACTAAGTACATTTACGCAAGTTTTTTTTGAGGTACCTGTACTGTACTTGAGTATTTCTGTTTTCCATTTCTGCTACTTAATACTTCCACTCCACTACATTTCACAGGGAAATGTACTTTTTACTCCACTGCATTTATTTGACAACTTTAGTTACTAGTTACTTTTGTGATTTAGATTAATAAAACAAAATATAATCAATAAATAAACAATGATGTGTTATTAGAAGTTAGGACAATTGATCCCCAGAGGGAAATTCACAGGCTACCCTGCACCATAGAAAGTTATTAAAGTTATTAGCTCCACCTTCACCTGCTGCAACATTAAAGTGATGAACACATTAATGTATCAATAATTATCATCTAATAATTTAATATATATTATTCTGAAATGGGCCGTTCTGCATACTGAGTACTTTTACTTTTGGTACTTTAAGTATATTTTGATGCTAACACTTTTAAGTAGAATACTGAACACTACACTGTGCTATTGCTACTTTTACTTACCGTAAATAAAAAATCTGAGTACTTCTACCACCACAGCTCATCATTACTTTAACGCTCCACTTCTCAGTTATTATCCAGTGATTTCACTAAGAGCACTAATCTTATTAAAAATATTTAAACCTACATTTGGGTAATTTATTAATTTTTTTAAGTGATCTTTTCATATTAACTTTGAGTCTAATAACTCAAAACTGCAAAACTGTCTTTCTGGTGCTGAACCCACTGAGAATCAACACCACCTCTGCAGCTCCTAGCAGGTTTTTAACCTCTTTCAGCTTTATAAATTGGTAATTGTGAGGATTGATCAGTTGTGTTTATGTTTCCTTTTCTCAGGCATTCTCTATTTCTGTATATATTTTTCTGAACGTTGCATTTTAGAAACCAGCGCCCACCAACACCACACTTTAAAATCCAGTTATTTTAGTCTGCTTGCTGCCGTTTTTAAAGTAAACTTGATTTAGTCATTTTTGTAGTGTCAAAGCGCCACAAAGTTACAGTCAGTTCAGTCCACAAACAGACACATTGGCTGTTTTAAAGGCTGAAGAAGAACTTTCGAGTGTGCATGCCTTGTCATGGTGAAACACACACTCACAAAAAAAATCAGATTTAGTTCTCTGCTCTGAGGCTCTGCAGCTGCTGCCAACTGTGGAAGATGACGTGGAGCTTTTTGGCTTTCACTTTGAGAGAAACCCTCCAGTTCAGAGCTGTCCCGCTCCACTGCGAGCGAGGCGACGCTTCGACAGGCTTCTCACCGAGCCGGAGGAGGATAAACAGCGAGCTGAAAACCTCGCAGACAGCCTCTCACCTTAAAAACACACCTGAGGTGGCAGCCGGGGCTCCTCCGAGTCAAACGGCCTTTTAATCTCACTCTGAGGCACGTCACGCTCGCTGTAGTCAGCCGCCACACCGCGAGGCGTTTTAATCATGCTGGCGATGTATGAAGTGGCGGGGCCCAGGGCCGAGGAACGGGGGCCACCGGGGTTCAGATTGTTTTCAGATTCCCTTCAAAAGGTTGAGCAGACAGAACTGAGGGATAATGCCGGGATAATGAGAATTCTCATTACAGAGCCAGGTGGGGAAACTCTGCGTTTTGTCATCGCTGTCACAGACACGGAGCCGGGTCACGACTCGTGTCGGCCAGAAGACGAGCGCTCGCATGCGTCATTATGTGTGGGCTGCAGCCTTGGAGCCGCCGGCCTCTCGGCCTCCAATTGTTCAGGCTTTTCACAGAGGACACAGAGCTGGAGCAATTACCCACAGTTCAAAGCAGCTGTGTAACAGGAAGGACAGCTGTCCGTCGCACTTCCACTTTGAAGCTCTCAGTGTCCAAACAAAGCGATGGACTCGCTGATACTGTCAGAGGTTTGATGCCGTGTGGCGGCAGCTCGTTACCATGGTGAGACAAATCAAACACATCCTGTTTTCCAGCCGTCAGTAAGTGAACAGAGCTGCAGCTTGGAGCCACCAGGGGGCGCTAAAATGAGCACGCTACAAACTGTAGCTGTCCAGTGAAAACCTTGTATCCCCACAATCTCAACCTGAGCTGAAAGCAGAGCAGCTTCTCCATGTGGCTGAAAGGTTGGATTTTACAATTAAGTGTGACTTAAAGCTGTAACGTCTTGCCAAACGAGTTCACACAATGCTGATTAAGCCTCTCACCGCCGGGGAAATCTCTCTGTATTTCGCAGTATAACAGAGTTTTTAAATCTGGTTTCTGTAGCGACATTCCCGCACTGACGCACCGGCAGTGATGTGTTTTACGTCAACCAGCAATGATTGGTTTGCCAGAGCTGAAGGGGGGAGCGACCATAGCGACGGAGTC
>NTHP01000229.1:198481-209475 GCA_003416845.1 Oplegnathus fasciatus | reverse complement strand
TCTGAACACGTTTCAAGAATTTTCAACAATCATCATGAGACATCCCGAGTTAAACAATTAAATGAGGGACAAACGTCACAAAAAGATAAAATGATGAAGTGATGACATTTTTTACCCAAAAGGTCAAAGGTCAACTTCCCTGTGACATCATAATGTCCTGGAAAAACACTTTTTTGGCCATTATTGATTGATTTGGACCCTGAGGTACTTGTGAGTCCACCCTCTTCACTCCCTCCCCCTGGATGACAACCAGGACAGGGGGCCACCTGGTCCTCTGGTAGTCCACCACCAGCTCATTGGTTTTGGCTGATATTGATCTTCAGGTGATTGTTGCTGCACCATGTGACGAAGCTCAGTCCTCTGTACTCCTGTAAAAATAGTCTGTAAGTGAAGACAACATGTTTCTCACTGGTAATGATTCACTGGAATCACTCATCAATACAGTGATAACACGAGTCTGGACGGACATGGATGTAAACTGCAATTTGACTGGTTGGTTGAGGCATACAGCTGCGTGGCAGTAATTCCAGTTATACTTATGTGTGCTGGATATCATGACTTACTTCTACCTCTGAAACAAGCTGCGGTGAGGGGGAGGATCTGACCCTCACTCAGAGCAGGTGGAGGTTTATACGAGTTGGACCGTGGGGTCGTGTGATGCGGCGGCGGAGGGTTACGGCTCCTGGATGGAGGGGAAGTTGGATGGATGCAAATGAGCTCTCAGTTTAAATGGGGCTGTTTTTTTATTCATGAAGGATTGATCGAGTCGTGGTGTGGAGATGAATGAAATATGCATGGAGCGGCCGTACTGTACCCGCCCGCCCGCCCGCCCGACCGATGATTAATTTCAGCGCAGCTGTGTGTGGGCTCGTCGTGCTGCAGAGCCGGGCGACTCACGACCGACCAAAATGGATCTGACGCCGTTTGACCGCCCGGTGTCAATCCACAAACTGATACTGACGCTCTCAAACTGCGGTGCATGTTTCACAGAAACAGGAAGCTTTTAACCTCCTCGACCCCGATTTTACCTTCAAATTGTCTTTTAAAGGAACAGCTGTTTTTTTAATGTGTGTTTCTTAACTAATCATACTCATTAACATTTTCTAACATTAGAAAATATGTAACATTAATTATTAACAACTAATTATTCACTAATATTATTAACAAAAGTCACAGTGTTGCCAGATCTCAGCTTGAACTATGAAAATAGGACTCACTAGTGTCGTGATCCGTCCACAGGTTAGCTGAAGCTAACCAACCGGCTGATTTAGTTCCAGCTCGGCAGAAGACGAACAGATCGATTTTAATGATCTCAGGACCATCTTTACATTTTTTCCCCTGACGTAGGAAAGCTCTTAAAATATAAGAATCAGTATTTTGTTCTTCCTGTCCAACTGTTCTTTATACTTTGGTGTGTGGTGAAATTTTGAATGCAGGACTTTTTTACAGGAGAAAAACGATTCCATTGCTGTTTTTGTTATGGCTCTGAAAAATGGGGAGAAATAAAGAGTGATAGGGTATCAATTTACCAATAAGCACACCTACAGGAAATATATCTATGTATTCTGTAAAGAGTGCATACCCTATTTAAGTTACAATAATATGCACGGGATCTGAGACATAATTCTCACTTTAGCTCAGCTCTCTGGTACTACTGTCAGTCATGAAGTAAACTCACAAAAAACTGACTGAAGTGCATGAAACATTATACAGATAACAGTTCAGAATATTTCACAATATATGTACATGTGAAGTCAGAGCTGACACAAAATGGCGGCTGCACTCGACACAGTTACACTCACACTTTACTGCACTCGACAAAACTCCAGCTCACTCAACATGTTGCATAAACACTCACTTGGCACTCTCGACATGTTAGCGAGCTTCTACAGCTTCAATTAAACAATAAAGAACAACCAGAATTAACTATTTTTAAACCAGACAGATTTGAACTGTTTGACATATGATCTTGATAGACCATGAATATACGATGTTTTTCTAACTCGTGACAGATACGAGTGTATTATCTTTGAATTGTTACACTTTCACTGCAGGAAATGATTTCAGGACTTTTTTCTGGCTCTGCTGCTGTTTCCTCTCCATCTTTTCCAAAGGAACACTCAAAGCTCTCTCAGCTGCAGCTCCTTCATCTTTTCGTTGTCAAACACGTTGTTGCCCGAGGCGTGAGCCTGTTTCTGCTGGAAGACGAGGCGAGCGGCGGGTTCACAGTTACTGATGTGGCGTCTAAGATCGCCCAAAAGCAAGCGGAGACTTTACTTCGCCTGCTGGAGGGTCTCATGTTTGTTTTATGACCGGCATCCAGTATCGACTGGCCGAGCGTCCAGCTACCAGGTGAACATCATCAGTGTTTCAGGAACGCGTTATTGATCGATTGATCACAACACACGTCCTGACATCAGCAGAGTACAGTTTCAGCATGTCAATCATTCAGTGTGTAAAGGCCTGAGAGGAGACGGGGGACAGATCTGTCTCACGTTTTATTCAGCCTCCGTCTCACATTCACAGTGAAGAGAACAAGATCCCTTCTGTTTCTGTGAAGAGCTGCACATGATCCTCATCCCGTCTGTTCACTGGAGACATCTTAACTGGTCATTTAGCTCGTTACTCTGCACTTAAATTACCTGTTCTTTAAACTAATCACATAAAACTCCCAATAATTTTAATGTAACATCTCACTCAGCAAATCTTTCCAGTACATTTACTCAAGTACTGTACTTATGTACAATTTCTTTTACAAATTTTTGTACTTTACCTGAGTATTAACATTTTCTGCTACTTTATACTATACTACTAAATATTGTACTTTTTACTCCACTACATTTATCTGACGCTTTTGTTACTTTGCAGATTCAGATTAATAATACAAAATATAAATCGACAAATAAATGATGATGTATTATTAGAAATTAAGATAAGACTTTATTAATCCTCAGAGGGATTCACTTATTCACTTATCTATAGTCAGTGTCTTACCTGCAGTGGATGACTGTCGGCGCGCTCCCAGTTTGGAGAAGCAGCCCGGAGTGCCGGCACAGAAGCTGAGCTACGTAACGTACTGTGGCCACCGACAAAAAGGCCCAAATAAAAAAATCAGTATCAGTTTAAGTGTACGCTACATTAAGAATATTTTCAAATCTGGCAAAGAGGACATCATACTGATGCATTTATTGCTGTTGTATGCCGTTATTAATGTTAATCATTTGTTAGAATGGAAAGCGATACCAAATGTTTTATCAAAAAGGTACTTAACACAGGTTTTCTACACAGTTTACAAAGTTCAATTTAAGACTTTTTATGGCAGATTCAGTACCACACAGAACATAATTTAATACCTGTTTCATGATGATACCGTTCTTAGTATAAAAGTGTATTGGAAAACCAGTAGGGCCGATATGGACTATAATTATTTATTATATTATTTTTTTTCAGTACTTCCCAGCAGTAACAATAATTTCTAACATGACCTGAACACGGATTAGCGGCAGAAAATGGAAGGAACTAATTAAAAATGATTAATTCAGTTAAGTTAATTTAAGTCTTTGCTAAAATATTCACTTGCCCATTATAAAACAATGACCTTCCTGCTGCTGTAGCTGCAGCAGTGACGGTGTCTGACTGATCGAACAGCTTCCTGCAGCTCAATCCACTGTCACGACAATCCCACTGTTAGTTTAGAGGTGTACAGCGTCTCCTGACAGCCTGCGGTCACATACAGAAACATTTCATAAGATTTTAAAAGAGACTCAAGACAGAGACGAGAAGATTCAAGACTTTTGTTCATTACATTTCTTCAACACCTCTAAGGCTTTGAGGAAACTGAAGGAAGAAACAGAGATAAAATGGTAAATGGGGCCATGAAATAACTTGTATTAAATGAAAGCGTTTTCTGCTCCACCATGCACTTGTAGAGGCACTTCTGCTTGAGTAAAGTTTGATGACTGGAGTCAAATATTTCGGCGGCGTGTCCTCCTGTTATCCACCCACTCATCCAGTGTCAGACGGATCTCTGCCGGCTGGGACTTTAAGTGTGTTTCTTTTTCTGCGGTTTCTCACTCAGCGATCATCATGCTGCACTTTGCTCCTCCATCACCACCTCTCTGCTTTCATTTAAGACCCCTCTGTCCGTCATCGTGCGCCTGAACCATCTGAACTCAAACCACAGCTGCTATTTGGCAAAGAGTCGCTGCAGCAGAAAAATAAAAATATTACCGTTACCAGAAGTAGCACAGCGAGTGGAGTCCAGTGGGAAGGTTTAGTCAAGACAGGAAAAGGTGATTTTGTGTTTCAGCATTTGATCAGAAGTTATTATTTTTTTTATCAACAAAATGATGTATTATATGTGGTAACAGTTATTATCAATGATATCTACCAACGCTGTCTTCTAATGTCATCGTTCTAGCTTTTTTCTGCTGTCTAAAAAACATTTACACTGTTCTCTCCTCTGTTTATTCTCATAGCTCGGCTGGCATGTTCAGCTTGTGACGCTTCTGAACCTGTAAAAATGGTGTTCATCAAAAACGGCTAAGAACAGAATTATTAAGAATTAGGGCTATCATTTTTTATTCGAACTACAGTTAGAAAATTCTCAATGTATACATGCTTTGTACTCCAGCGGGGAGCGCTCTTACAATGAACTGTCCGTCTGTTTGCTGGATTTGTAAAATGCAGCTGACTTGTAATGTTAGCTTGTCACTCAGTGAGGCAGCAGGTGTACTGCGAAATAAATTAAATAAACTAAAAATGGAACACGGTCAGACCAGATTTTACCGGGTGAAATTTACTCGCATGCTGAGACAGAAAGTGTAGGCAGGGTCGAAAGCATAAACTGTGGCAGCTAGTGTGGCTAAAGAACAAACAACTGAGGCCTTTTCTACACGTACACAGGTATTTTTTAAAACGCAGATTTCTCTGTGCGTTTCGGCCTTTCGTCCACATGCAAACTGCGTTTTAGGGTCACTGAAAACAGAGGTGACGTGTAGACATGTAAAACGGAGCGTTTGAGAAGTGACGACATCATCACCTCAGTTCGCCCATCGTTGCTTTGTGTCACGAGAATGCGCCTGAAACAACAACAACAATGATAGCGGACTACCGGGTCGTTTACGTTTTGGTTAGCACGGCTAGGTCTGATTACAAGAAGTCAAATAACTATAAATAAATAAATAATTAGCTACTCTTTTTATGTTACTACAGCCAAAGAAAAACAAGATCACTACGCATGCTCAGAATACTCTTCTGTGGTATTTGACGTATCGTTGACGTAGACTTTATTGCCATCTACTGGCCCGGCATGCTTTTGAGCGTTTGGAAATGGTTTTTGCGTTGTCCTGTTGACGGAGATATTTTGTAAAACGAAGGTGGTGACTACAGAATTATTTTTTTTTTAAATGGTGGGGAAAAACCCGTGTATGTGTGGACTAGGCCTGAATTTCACAAGTTTCCACAAGATGGAGTTAATTTGTGGCTGGAAGCGAATAAATCTCTGGATACTGCGCTTTAAAAGATGGAGACCCGGTCATTTCTTTGACACTTGCTCAACTGAGCGCTCACGCTGAAAGAGCTGGTGAACAGCTGTTGAGTAAGGTTTTGTTGCAGGGCTGGATTTTTAGTACTTTACATTATTACAAATGTGGGATTTTAAATCTTGAATTTCGAGTCTTTCTAGAATCACTCATTTTGTCCAGCACTTCCATATGTTGAATGTAATGAACATAGCAGGTAGCAGCATCCAGGGGTCGCTAGCAGCTGTTTAGATTGATATGGTGTGTTCAGACAGAGTGCAGCTGATGTACAAACGTTAGTTGTAGCTAGCTAGTAAAGGACGAACTGACTGTGTTTGTGTGCCAGAACTCAACAGGAGCTCCTATTCTTCATGTTCTTTTCTGTCTCTTCATTTTGCTCTTGTCTCTGTATGTTCATGAACTGGAGTTATAAAGTCAATGTTTGTGCAAATTCATCACTCAAGTCGAAAAGTCGTTTGCCTCTTTGTCTCAGTTCAGACCATCCTGGATGAACAACTGTTCATGTGTACTTGTGTCTTTACGTTACATGCAATCACACAGCCTCTAGTGTTGGTTGTTGGTTGTGACGTTATCAAGATGCAATCAAGAACTTGGACAGATGGGGCAGTATGTCAGGATGTGAAGGTCAGCAGCAGTCAACCGAGGAAAGAAAAGTTAAACTTTGCCACCTCTTTTTCTGCAATAGTCTCAAAATTAACTAATGTAGTGTCATTGTGTTTAATGTTTTAATGTGGGTTTTTTTGTACAAAATCATCAAGTTCTCAAGGAAAATATTCTGGTGTCGGGCAGGTATAACGCCACCTGGATCTGCCCTGGCGTGGATAAACCTTTTATTCCTTCAGATACACACAAAGTACACAGGAGAGTTTGTGAACAAGCTGCTTCAGTCAGCTGCTCGTCTGGACTCCATGTTGGTGAAACACAGGTACACAAGAAACCTTAGTCTTAGTCTCAGCACTCAAACCTCCAGCTTGTACCTCAGCCAAAGGCCAGATCCCTCCTTTCTGTTCAAATCTGACCTTCTGCAGGAATCAAAGGATTATGGGAAATGAGCTGTGTTTGCTGCGCACTAAACATACATCTGTCTCTGATAGGATCTGATGTCATCGCTCATGTCAATCTGCAGGTAAAATAAAGCACAGATAAGCCGAGTGTGATAAGCTGCGGCTCCTTGAAGTGTTATATTCATTTCAGCGCTGGCTGTGTTTGATCCTATCACTGCAGGCCTGTATGCTAAACCGCAGCATTTCCATGCAGGCTGCGGAGTGATTTAGAAATATATTCAGGGCGGCGAGCGGCCTCGCTTAGCCCGATCACATCACGTTAGTGATCCCACAAGAGGGTGAGGGGAAAGCCAATGAGCCGGCCCGAGCAAACCCAAAAATAACAACAACAGCATCACCGCAGTGAGACACACTCTGCCTCCAGATCACCTGCCACAGACAGACAGACAGTCAACACTTGTAGAAACCAAAGTATGACACATTGTGGTTTTAGGAGCAGTCGGCTCATACTGGGGTCGGCTCATTAGGTCAGCTGGGGTGAGATTTTGATGACCACGGAGAGGTGGAGCAAACATACTGACACAACTTTGTCTTTCTTATCTAAAGCATAGTAAAGGTGCAATCAGACTAAAGTCGCTCCCCAGTCATGTCAATTAGGAAGGAGGTGAGATGTATGCAAGTTGATGTTTCAGTCTGATTGAACTTTGACCTGTGAACTTGCTGTCCAATGTTGAGAAAGGACCTGTTGTTAAGGAAGTATTGATTGTTTCTATCTTTAACTTAAGAGCTGGCTTCAAATAATGCAAGCAACATAGAAGGACCAAAGTACGGAGGCCGGGAGATGTCGAGAAAAAATAAACTAATTCATGTGCATTATTTAATAGTTCATACCCTCTAATTAATCTAATTGATTTAATAATTTGTCCGCACAAATTACTTAATTCGTTCTCTCGATTTAATATCATATTATATATAAGCGCTCCAGAATCCTGAGGAGTTTTAATCACCTGGATGACATCCGCAGTATCATCAAGTTTTTACGGCCGTTATTCTGTAAAATATGTTCAATGGATCACAAAGAAAACGCAACGTTATTTTTAACATGGATGGATGGATGGTGGGGAGCTTGTTAGCTAAAAAGATACAGCACGTCAATCAGACGGCTTTAGAGTCTGATGGTGAACATTTGATGGAGCTAGGTTAGCCGTTTCATCTCACTAATAAGTAAGGCTAATCCAGCCGGAAAGTCCATTGACGAATCTTTGAAGCATCAGATTTTGGACTGGCAGGACAGTTCATGCCGTCGTCCAAGAGGAACCAGATCAATAATCTGCCATCAGCTCTTTCTTACAGAGCCCAGTTTATACCTCAGAAATCCTCTCTTTCTCTCTTTCTGAAAAACTCAGATATGAAATATTATTTTTTCTGTATAATCATATTTACTGTCAGACTCTTCGTTGTGGTTTGAGTGTTTATGTGCAGGTAGCCCCTCTTTACTGATGCGGTCTTAATCACGTTTTAAGTGTTGGTGCGTTCATGTTTCGGCTACATTTTGTGGATTAACACTTCTTATTTTGGTGTCAGTAGGAAGCTGTTATCATGACAGCTTCAGTAAATGAATTTCACAGTGTTTTCTCTCTCCTCCAGTTCTGCTTTTCATGAACAACCATCAGAGTCTGATGCAACAGCTTCTCCATGTATTTAAAATAAAGAGAGGAAAAATGTGGAGAGAGCAGACTTGTTTCTGGAATTTAAAAAAACAGATAAAAACACACCGGAAACGACCACAAAATGCAAATTATTCTGCTCATTGCAACATGAATTGTTTTCAAACTTTTCTAGAATAAATCAAAACAGAAATCAGATCACTACATTCGAATCGCTTGATAATATTCTCAAACCCCTTAAAGATGCACTAATCAATATTTTATATGTTAACAGTGAGTTAAATGAGTACATACAGTGTGAAAACAGTCGTTCGTCGTGATGAATGTTACCTGTAGGTTGGCGGCGTGCTGTACCAGACAACATTATAGTTTTTTTTTAGTTACTGTTTTTAATATCACAATCCAAATCATATCCATAACGTTAACTACTCTGATGGAGCACAGAGCAAAGTTTTGGTGAGCAGGTATATGGAGAACGGAGATGCGGGGTGTCAGATCCGTGGAAAAGAGTCGGCAAACCGTAATGAAAGATTGAAAATTCACTTGTCACCCGTGCTAATTAACGGGGCTCAGCAGGCGGACATGTCGCTCCACCAGAAACATCACTAAATGCACAGCAGGGCACAGACTCTACAGATTACTTTTATAACACCTTAGTTCTGATAGTAGGTTAGTTAAATCGCCTTAATATCTTCGTAGGAAAAACCAAACGTTGACAGTCGTCGATATACAGTCCGATCGCCAATCAGCACAAGCCTAGTGCGAATGCACCTGAAGGCCACCTCCCTCACCTGCAGTGTGAGATCAGGAGGAACAGACTGAGGGGAAATCAAACTGGCATCCAAACACACACCTCCTACTATGATATCACTCTGCTAGCTACCATGACCCACAAGCACAAACGGTCAGGTGCAGTTTTATATGATGGGTGGAGTTGAACTAGTTCTTAGGATATTTTTTTGCAGTGTAGCAGATAAAGTGTTAAAATGGATGTACATTTTTTTACCATGCAAAAGGACAAATAACTTCTCCAGATCATTTTACTTCTTGCACTGTAGCACATTAAAGGTAAATGTGTTTTGCAGTGCAGCAGATGATTGAGTTGTTTCTGCAGTGCAACAGAGAAAGTGACTTGTTAAGATGAATGTTTTATAGTGTAAAGATGAAGCGATTAAGATGGATATTCTTTTTCTCAGTGCACACAGAGGCTGCCGTCTCCACACAGTATTTAAATGTGAGGACATAAATAAGAAAGTAGCGCAGGCTTTTCTTCAGCAGAACTCATGATGTAACATTGTGAAAGTGTTAAACTGAGCTGGGAGGTGGTTGTGTGATTTGCATGTGAGATAATCCGCGAGTTGCGTTTCCTCTCTCGCTGTTATGGCGAGATCAAAGGACACGTCACCGTCGTCTCCGTATCAGCTGATCGGAGTCGACCTCGAGGCTTCTCAGAGTGCGACCGTTTCATGTTCACAAGTTCATCAAAGCAGCTGGGAAATCACAGCCGAGCTAATTACAGCCCCTCCAACACACATTACTGCAATTAACCTTATTGAATGTTTCCTGCGGTTTGGTGTTTGACAAAAGTAACGGAGGCTGTCGAGCTTCCTGGATCACATTCACACATGTTGTTTGTCTTTGTTTCTGTTGCCTCAGGCTCCTAACACAGATACTGCATCAGAACATGTGTCACCCAGTCTCATCTTTCCACTTCAAGACTTTACTTCAAAATCTGAAAAAAACAGCCAGTTACAACATAATTCCACTTGTTCTCAGTGCTTTTCTACAAAAGAGAGTATTTGAAACAATACAGAATGACGCACTGACTCACTGCACTCAACTGATAAACAATGGCAGAAGTCAAAAAGTCTCAAATATGATCACTTCTTTAGCTGATAAATTTTCACTCTTGCTTAATATCAGAGTACCTGATATCAATATTAGAGTTGTAAACTGTACTGTAGCCTGTTTGAGTACAATTTTGGGNTTCCTGGAAAGTCAGAAGTAGAAGGAAAGTAAACGGTTATTATGGCCGAACAAACAAAGAAAAGATCGATGACTACAGACGAGGAAAGTGAAACTGAAGCGAGGTCCAAAAAAACACCTGCAATTACCAATTATTGCCATAGGTGCCGTAAAAGACAACGAAATGAAAATCCTCAAGATTACAACTTTAAAGGTAGAACCAGTAGGATTTGTTGGTTGCTGTTTGTAAACACAGCATTCAAAGTTGGCCCCTCCTCCCCGACTCAAAGCTTCTGGTGGTCCCAGGTGCTTACGATCTGGTACCTGGTCGCTACGTTTTTATAGAGTCCCGCCCCTCACACCCTGCGTGCTGCTATTGGCTGGGGGCTACACACCACTGCCCACAGGTTGATGCCCAGAAACATCCCGGACACAGCAAAATAATAAAATCCAGGCAGAGGGCAGGGTCTCTGCAGATACAGGCTCCACCGCACACTTCTAGTGGGTCATAAGTGATGATTGAGAGGGATTATTTTAGTTTTAGTCTATACATTGTTTTTTTTGTTGTTTTTTTTAAGGAAAATTCTACACATTATATCTTTAAGTATTTCCATTTTACATTACTTTATACCTCTACACCTACATTTCAGAGGTAAGTGTACTTTACTGGTTACTTTACAGATTTACAGAAGATTTTTCATAAGACACATATTATAAACTTATAAAATACAACACATTGTTAACATTAAAGTAGTTGTAACCATTTAGCTTGTGACCTCTTACCAAAAAAAGTGTCTTGTTGGGGCTGTTTGCCA